>JAPMLY010000981.1:60000-142612 GCA_026401115.1 Tetraselmis chui
ACTGGGTAGCCGAACTACAGGCAATGTGCGAGGACAAGGTCAGCGACGAGGAGTTTGCGACCGCCGCCGCGCGCTTCCCCCTCAACACGCCCCACTCCAAAGAAGAGTACTATTACCGTTCAATCTTCGATAAGTACTACTCTGGCCTCGACAAATTTATTCACGTCTGGGAGGGCGGTTGCCGTGCGGCGGGCGCGGAGTGGAAAAGCGATCAGTACACTCGCGCTGGGCTCGCCAACGTGGCCCAGCTTGGGAAAGGACTCGGCAAGGACGGCGCCGACCTGGAGCTCGCGGCGGGGAAGCCCTAAAGTGGGTTAGCGACAATGGCTGAAAGTACCCGCAGCAAGAAGGCCCAATTGCCCATAATATATCTCGCCTTCCACCATGTCGTCCGTCTTTCCACAGAAAATGCCCCGTAATTCTATATTACGAATAGGTACTAATTAGATTTTGCAACACCCTCGGTGAGGATTATGTCCTTTAGCTTTCGCAGCGATTAAGACGTACCGTTGTCGTCGTCGCTGTTATCACCGTCAATTTTAAGTAAAAACACCTTCAGAGTGCGGTGCGCTGCCAGGGGCAGCGTCGTTTCTGTTTCTTTATTTCGCGATCTCCCATCATCCATATCCAGTGCATGCTGGCACGAGGAACCTTAGCAGGTACAACCATCAAAACATGTTCTAGCTTAGAAGGTACACATTCGCGCGCCTTTTAATCATTCACTCATATCGCCACGTAATGGAATGATGGAGGTGGTCCCTTGGATAACCTGGCTCCACTTCGCGAAGGCGATGAACGGATAAAGTCAGCAGCAGCTGGGTTTTCTACCGCTTTATTGTAGTGGTGCGAGTGTAATTAATATTTATATTCGGCTGCAAAGGGGTGATGGACGTTATGTTATTATGCATCGGAGATTTTTGGGATGCCCCTACTAAATAACAGTCTAAGAAAGTTGTATTGCATGTGCTAGGAGGTATGCGTTATGTGTGTGTGTGTGTGTGTGTGTGTGTGTGTGTGTGTGTGTGTGTGTGTGTGTGTGTGTGTGTGTGTGTGTGTGTGTGTGTGAGAGAGATAGCATTAATGGGGAGGATGAGATGAAGACGCATGATACTCGTGTCCGATGAGGCGGAATCGAGAGCTTGATAATAACAGGGAGCGTATGGCGGCTTTGAAGTAGGGCGTGGAGGTCAACTTGCAAAAAGACCGTATGCCCATGCCAAATACGAGCGTCATGCCGGGGGCTGCGTTTCGTAAAATGAGGGGTTCTTTGCGACTCGCTGCCTTCATCGGGGCTGGGATCGGTGAGGGGTTGATTGGGAGGCAGTCGGGAGAGAATGCGAACCCATCGACGGGGTGGTTGACCTACATCTTTCGGCGGGCGGAGTCGTTCTCGTCGTCCAGTTGTTGAGCGTATGTAGGGGAAAGGGGGTCCTCATGGGCCAAGGTTCAGCAAGTGTTGCTAGGAAAACGAGCAATCGTGCGGAGTTTAGCACGTGACTACCGCTTGAGCTTGGAAATAGCAAGCCCGCTGGACTAGGTTCCACTTCAAATCTGTCCGTATTCTCCTCGCCGCTAAAAAACGCATGAGATACATATCCCGCCCCCTAAGCATGAGAGTACCCGCGCTTGAAAAGAGAGAGAGAGAGAGAGAGAGAGAGAGAGAGAGAGAGAGAGAGAGAGAGAGAGAGAGAGAGAGAGAGAGAGAGAGAGCGGGGGGGGGGGATACCCCCCCCGTACATGTCGATGCCCCGCACCATACTCCGCCACTGCTCGCATCGCCGATGGCGCCCGCTCCCACCCCGACCCACGCGCCTCGCCATGCACTAGTAGAAACGACAGTGTTTGGCTTTGCGCTTGGCGTGTTTGGCGCTCTCGCCCGGCCTGCGAGTAAAACGCAAACGGAAGTGCATCCAACCCGGTTTCGCCTCGTTTAGGATACGCCGCCTTCAATCTCGGTTGTTGCGAGTGACTTGGATGCACCGCATGGAGTGTTGACTACGCCATGACGCGTGCCCTTTTAGTGATTCGCTGCAATGCGGGGTGTGAGCAAAACAATTCCCATCATATTTGTGTTCGTCGCCACGTCAATGTAACGTAGGACATGGTTCCGTACATAATTTGCGAAAAATCTTGTACCACGGCTTCCCCGTACTAGGGCGTTGGTCGAGCAATGCGTGGGGCGTTACGCATGAGCGACTCATTGCTCGTAGCAGGCGCAAAGTGGAATCACTCCACATACCATGTTCAACGTAGGTCACACGGCTTGGGGGCAAATGCGCGTTTTTGTTTAACTATGAGACAATAGCAAAGTAGCAGCTCCGCGCGCTACATACTCCGCGGCGCGTCTTTTCGCAATTGATTGTGTATCTACTTCGGTCGACGGCCGGATATGTTGCGCGCAATAAACTCATGCCGCTATATTCTAGGATAAACCACACGATTTGGTATGTGTTTGATAAAGTTTAGGGTTTTACATGCCCTACTAAGAGCGGATGCTATTGTTTTCGGTTTTATGTCCTCGGGTGTACCTAATCTGCTTGCATTTCAATTTCCCGGCAAGCGGAGCCGAGTATTTTGGAATCTCCAATAAATAAAACAAATGACGAGACAAGGACGGAATTCGTTTCCAACGCATCAATATTAGAATTCAATAAAGTGATACTTGTGACAGCCCTTTTAATTTCACATTGTTTTTTGGTGGTTTCCATTGCTTGCTTTGTAATAGACATCTACTTACTGCTTGTCACTCGGAAGCGAGGGCCGTATTGGTATCGCTACATGTGGCAATATATTATTACGTGATACGCGTCGGTTGACGAGCCAAGTATCTCGCTCTGTGTTTTTTACTTTACTATACCCTTTTTTATGTTGTGCCTATGTACGGACGGCTAGCAACTGCTATGACCACAGATGTGTCTCGCCGGCTTAGTGCACCATACGGAGACGACGGCGACAACGAATCCATGTGGTCGTTAGAGCTCGCTTCGTCGTGGGCGCGTTTGGATGCCGCGTGCGGTTATCATGGTCTAACCGAGACCGAACCCATCATAACCAAGGCCTTAGCGAGGCTTCCATCCACTCCGTCCGATGGCTTCACCATCTACTCCGCATCTACCGTATCAAATCATTTACCACTTACAAACAACTCATTCGCCAACATTTCTAACCCTACCAACCCATCTAATACCACACCCTGCCCCACCCTGCCAAATCCTCCTAGGGAGGGGAAAACCCCACTACACCTTCGGAGAGGATGGTTAAAGGAGACCCCCCGGGCTAAAATTTGTATTCTAAGTCCTAGATGGCATGTGCGAAAATGACCCTAGAAAACAGCCACAATGTGTCATCCGGTAATTGTTGTAAATCATTTTTATTTCTAGCGATGCTTCCCCCTAAACGTTCGACGGTGGCCCGCACAGGCTGTGAAGCTGAAACCCGATCAAACAACGAACGCATTACTCGGTCCCTTGATGACTTGCCCTCGCTCGTACCCCTTTTTGCCTTTGCCACGGATACCTATCCAAAGCTTGGAGCCGACATCATTGAGCGCGTCAACTTCCTTCGCTTCGCCAACCTCGCGACCACGTTTTTGAACCGCGCTCGCCCAGAGTCTAGGGGTTTTGCATCCCGTCTTGGCCACGGCACCCTTGCGTTTGTGGCTTCAGACCCGCCTACAACGGGCCGCCTAAGCGAGCTCCGTGACAAATTCCGTGAACACTACGACGCCGCCTTCCTCGTAGTGCCGCATCTTCGGTATCCCATAGTCCCGCAACTTCTCCACTCTACGCTCCCCCACCGCTTGTACTTCTTGCCATCTCTCGGTCCAAGCTATGCGGGGTCTATTCGAGTCGGCGGGTGTCAACATGTCGGATGACGCAAGGGCTATTGCATTTGTTGACCAAATGAAAATGAAAATGATTTACAACAGTTACCATGCACATTATGGCTGATGTCAAAGGGCCGTCTTGCATATGCCATCTAGGACTTAGACTTGTTGACCACTTGGCTCGATACGGCGGACATGCTTCGGTCCATACTGCTCACTCTTGCTTAGTGACGGCCCTTGCGGTGATCTTCTCCGAGGTTCATGGCGCACTCGGGGTTGGCGTCGAGGTTCTCACGGGCCCCACGATGTTAGTTCAACTCCCCAACGGCAATGACGGCCTCCTTGCGGATGTGGGTAGCTTGCACTACCACAACATCCGAGGCTCAAAACTTGCTATTGATGCCGTGGTTTCTTGTTTGTCCGGAGTTTCTAGTCCCCGTCTCATGAAGTCGCTATAAGCCGTACTATAACTTCTCAAAGAGGTGAGGAGCCGCCCCGACATCCGATTGATTCCCTTTTCGGTCACGGAATTTGGTGCCCTCGGCGGCCACGCCACACTAGTTTTTACAAATAAGTTGGCCAGGCAGGCGGCCGCCTCTAAAGGGATGCACGTGGGCAAGTTGTTGCCCTCTTGGCGCCGAAAGGTTTCTCTTGCCGTCCATATCGCACACGCGGACAACATCTTGCGCGGGTTGTCCGCGGCCGCGGACGATGTGGAGGCCGCTTCTTCCACGGATAGGGTGCCTTCTCCTTGTCCTTCTCGTTCTTCACTTGCGCCATGGGCGTAAGTGTCTCCCTGCTTCCTCGCGCGGCGCGGGAGGCGCCGCTTATCGCCTCCACGTGTTTTGCTTTTCCAACGTTGCGTGGGAGTTTCTTGTGTTCTCTTGTGTTCCATCTGCTAGATTTGTGCACAATGTCGTGCTTCCCTTTGCCGTGCCTTGAATTATATTATACTCTCGTCACTCTTGCCCCCCTCCCCCCTCTCCATGTCGAAGATCCTATTGTGCTTCTTGTAATCCATTTTTTGTTGTGCTTCAACATGATAGTGGCGTGCTCGGCATTCCAAGGTTGGGGTACTTAACGCAGTACTTAGTTACACAACAATTCGCTACTGTGTCAATCAAAGCTCGTCGCTTAGGATGCCTAAAAAAGCATCGAACATTATAATAAATCTACTCGGAAGTGCTACTCGGAAGGCGTGACTGAATTAGCTGGTCGCGCTGCTCGTCGACATAATTCAGACACGTGTCTCCGCCAATTACAAGTCCCCCCCCCCCCGTTATGTGCACCGTACCCTGCTTCGTTTCGTCGCACGAGCAGGACGAACAATTCCAACCCCACTCGACTTCAATCGGCGTGGATCGGGAGGCTGTCGGGCAGGACGTAGGTGAAGACGGCGCCCAACGCGGTGGCAACGACGAGCGCAAGTAGACAAATGACTCCAGTCCGCGCCATGAAAGCGCCCTCCTGAGTCTCCAGCAACCCCATCACCGTCTGCGGAAATCAACCGGGAACTTGCGAGCGTCAGTACGTTGTGCAAACATAATCTAATGATGCCATTTTACTAAAATGCTTGCTCTACTGCTTATGTTTAGGGTTACGTACTTTCTTACGATTCAAAATCCCATACGAATTCAAAATCTGAATTAGGGTTTATGTTTAGGGTCTAAATATTCTAGCAGGGTTTGGGAAATCATCCGCATGTGGTTACTTTTTTTCAATTCAAACCAGGGTGAGCAACTCCACCATCGATTATTGAGCCGAGGAGGTGATGGGAAAATGGAGAGAGGGAGGGCACCTTGGCCGAGATGATGTTGTTGATGCAAATCATATTGCCGAGGGTGGCGCCCGCGGACTGCATCGCCAGAAGCGCGGTGGGGTCGAGTCCCAGATTCCGCGCAGCGATCATGTTGACCTCGCCAAAGGTGAGGTTACTGGTGGTGGTGGAGCCTGGGGCAGAGTGGGGCAAACCGGGGGGAGAGGGGGATCATTTTTGTGTCTTTTGTAATAAAACTCATCATTCGTAGCAATAGGCAGAACCACGATATCGTCACTCCCTTCCTATCAAAGAGTAGATTAGACATGTGCGGGATCGTTAATTCATACGACTTGATTACTGATGTAACGCCCTTTTTCCTGTCCACATTCCTATAATGCTTCTTGTCATTAAACCAGTTGAGCACTAATGGCATATATTTGTCTTCGCTGAAGATGTAGTCAAGGTGCTTTTGTCGTTGGTACTCTACCAGAATTCTTGTTTCCCTTCATATCGATGTACATCCTACTATATCAAATTGCTAAAGTGTGTGTGTGTGTGTGTGTGTGTGTGTGTGTGTGTGTGTGTGTGTGTGTGTGTGTGTGTGTGTGAAAGACAAGTATCACGACAATGGGCCTCCATGGATTATCTTAATGAGTACAGAAATACACCGTGAGAGACATTGGGTATGTATGTACATGATTACAAAAATGTAAAGAACGACGGGCGCAAAGAATTACGGGCCACTCATAATGTTGTTTTCTCATTTCTGCGTATGGTGTAGTTATGAGATACGTGAGCACGCAACCCACATTTTTCGCAAAATCACGCCGGCGTTGCTGGCGCTGCATAGTGACATTTGAGGTGGACGACTTTTAGACATCATTTGATTTCGGCCGCCCACTCTACCAGAGAAGCGAATAACCTGCCGTAGTCAACTTACGGAAATGCAAGTATTGCCAAATAATAATTAAATTAACTGTGGCGATTAGTTATCAATACGCGAATGCAAAGGACAAAGAACAGTGGCTTCGTCGGGAGTCACCTGAGAAAAAGCTGCCCAACGCTCCGATAAAAGTGTTGATCGCGAGCCAACCCGCGCTGAGAGCTTCCGATAAATTGTAGCCGATAATGTACGCGGGCGACTGCGGGGACTCGGGAGCCTGCCGGATAAGGCTGACGAGCGCGAGGGCGCCAAAGAGGGGGATCGCGATGTGGGTGATTCGCTCCCACGTCAGCGCGTACGGCTGTGTCAGCTTCCGACCCGCGCCCGCCACGTCCTTGCGGTACGCCACCACGGCGATGGTGCTGACGAGTACAAAGGGGATGACGCATGGAACGTACAGGATGTCGTAGCTCCTACAAATTTGCGGGACGGAATGGGCTTATTAAATTAAACATCATCGAAATATATCGAGTGCCCGCCGGGTTTGCGAGGTGCGCAGATAAATACTTATCTATTTAATGTGTCTGTTTTCTTTTCTCCTTTTCTTGTCTTTTCTTCTTTGCTGGTGATTCCACTACGGTATTTTCCTTGTGAAAATAATTATCAATGTGTCTCTAAATGAAGGTAAGGTCGCTGACACCCATACATATGGTGATCCTGCAGAATGATCAGTCACCGGTAGAATCCGCGAGGACCGAGAATCAATGACGCGTCAATTGTAAATCGCACCGCGACACGGATATCCAAGTGCTCAATTTCCGCGACAGAAGGATTATAATTCCGGAAAATGTCTGAGTTAACAGTGACGCAGGGTACACGGATTGAATTATTTTTTCCTAAATTCGGCTCGAGCCAATCATTATCCTAATAAAAACGTATGCAAAATGTACTTTGACAGTACTCAGCAGTGAAGACACAGCCGAATCTTATGAGCTCGTACTATAGTACCCGTACATCGACGCCAGTGCCAGCGTTAGCATGGAAGTCGACTGAAATGGATGACCTTGGCGCGGTCATCATTAGTGCCAGGAAAAAATAATATGCCCAACTTCAGGTCCGATGAAGATGCCACTCAGCAGCTGCACCAGGCTGACCGGACTAGCACAGTACTTATGAAAATTTAGCCAGGCGTATCTGATTCCGTTGAAGCATGCAATACGAAAACCAAACTTTCCTGAGAAAAATATGTTACGTTAAAGCAAACACATACATAATTTCTCCATATGTGCCCAATTACAACGTATCTCCCTGCGCGACCACACCGCGCCAATAACTCTGGAAGCCGCAGCGCAAAAATATCGCTAATGCGCCGACCGAGTTTCTTGTCCGTTATCGATGATTGGGTTCATTATAACACGACAACTATGCTGAAAATTGCCAACAAGCCAACACTAAACTCGCGCCAGGTGTGGCGCGGAGTAATTCGCCGAGGGGTGTGCTTCAAACAATGGCGCCATCTCAGTCTGGGCACGCAAAGTAAAGCAATACAATAGTAGCGGATTTGAATTACTAATAATAATCACATATAACATATTATTACCTAGTGACAGTTTATAATGCTTAATAAGGCGCCCCATACTTTCAGAGTACAATAGACGACGCAGTAACATACATTGGATTGTAAGACGAGTTGGTTAGCTGCTAGCAGTGGTATGGTGTGGGAAGTGACAAGAGGGGGAGGGGGGCGCACCATGCGACGCGCGGCTCCGTCAGAATATCAGCGAGCGTGACGACGAGAGAGGCGCTGAGACGGAACTTGCCGAAAGACTGAAAGTCGATCTCGAAATTTGGCTCCCGCATGCGAAGGTAGGGTTTGATGTTGAAGATGCCCACACTGCGGACGGAGGGCGCAACGCATCGCCCGAATATCAATGCAGAGTATTATATGGGCGACGGGAAAAAAAATGCAGGTGTGACAAATGGACGGAATAGGGCAGCGATATGTTTATTATGGGGCAGGAAAACGCATTGTAAGTAAATTAAAAACTACCAAAACGCCATATATTATTCGAGCTACAGACATATATACATGGGAAATACAGTATTTGGTTCACGGAATATAGCGTTCTTGTACGTATTAAAAAAAGTGTTAAATTTGACAAATAGCGCAAAACACGTTTAGGGTTTTTTGGTTTAGGTTTTTGTTTAACCCTCGAACCAAACACCACAAATAGGAAATCGAGCATATTTATAATATATTGGGGACAATGCATGTGACACTGCATGCGCCCGCACGACTTTCTTACATAATCGCCCGCGTATCAATATTTCAGCTTCCTCCCCAAAACAATGCCGTTCGCGCCATTCAACGCAGCGTCAGTTCATAGTCGCACCGACTTCATCGATAAACCAGAAATGTACGAAATTGCCCCTCTGATTCGGTGTGCGGCAATTTCATTCTACGAAAATTTGATTTTTCAAGTTCGGTTCGAATGAGGGATGGCATACTATGGTCGGCAGCTCACCGTGTGATGATGAGCAGCAGGACGGTGCCCCACAGAGGGAAGGTGCGGCCAAAGGCATTCATTATCTGGCCGACGTTGGTTTCCTCTTTTTGAGGCGACCGAGCCCCTCGCCGGCTGGATCCGCTATGGTGGAAGGACGAAGACGGCGGCTGGGCGGCGGCCGAGGCTGCCCCTCCGGAGGAGGATGTCCTTTCGCCCGCCGCCTGGCCTCAGCCACAATCAGGCAATATCAATGGCATACATAAAAACACAATTGAAAAACAAGTTTATCATAAATTGTAAACAATTGCAGAGCACTCACCTTAAACTTGGAAAGTATAAAATGCGAGGTTAGCAGTACATTAGATTATGTCCATCCATACATTCATTCGTTGCACTTAATCTTGAGCCCATTAACATTATAATTCGAAAGACGGGTTTCGATTTATTTCTTCATTCATTTATCTATTCATTTACTTATCACCTCGTTTATTTACTTATCAACTCACCTTCTTATTCATCCATTCATTAATGCGTCCATTCATTTTGCATTTCACGCATACATGTATGTATCTACTTCATAACCACTGTGCTACACACACACACACACACACACACACACACACACACACACACACACACACACACACACACACACACACACACACACACACACACACCGTTTCGCCCCCCATCCAACCGTTCACTCACCACCTTTAAGCAGACCACCTTTCAACTCATAATAAAGCCTTGACTACACACACAGCACAATTACCTTTTCTACAGTCATAGTAATGTCAATTCCTTTGAAAAATGCACCGTTGAAACTACACAGTCCGGTGTAATCAAAGCTCACAGCAGTCCGACACGCACGTACCGCCATGAAGGGCGACACCACTGACCCCTCATCCATACTGATCACAACCTCGCTGACGTCGCCCTCGCCGCCCGCCTTCCTCTCCACCTGCTCACCACCGTTCACGCTGGGCTGAACCGCGGCAGAACCTTCGCCGCCATCGCCGTTAGCGTTGACTTCGCCGTCGTCATTCTTGGCATCGGACGCCGTTTGGGTTCCCATCGTAACATATTTCCTGCATTGATATATCACACCACAACGGCGAGTAAACTGATGGCCGTGATCAATATGACGGGATGGTATTGAATGTCAACATAACTTTACTCATTGCATCCCATCGCATCGCTACTCAGACCCTTCGCGTGCCGTACACGCAATAAACGTACACAACGTCTCGCGCACTCAGTTTCACAAAGTACCGTGTCAACTTATTAGCCGCCATAAACAGCAGCGGGCAAGCGAAACATAATAAAGTTACATACCGTCAGTGGCGAGATAACAGCAGTGGGCAGGTGCTGAAGGCGCGGACAAGAGCATGTATAAATATCAAACAAGTACTCATCGCTGAACAATTAAGTGCACTTGTAATGTAAATATAATGTGTCTGAAAATTAAAAAATGTTTTGGACGCTATGTCTACATTCAAAGGCAGTGGCCGCCTGGGAAAAAACCGGCATTCGTAGAATTTGGGGGGTTTGGCTGACAGGGGGCGGGTGCATGCCGGAGGTGGGGACGGGCCGGCGCACCCTGACTTCAGTTTGGCGTACGCCGGATGCAGATCTGGGTTGAGGGCGTTGGGGAAGTCGGTGAATCCCTTGTGCTTGGAAATGGAATGGCTGCGGACCGCGACTCGCAGGCTGCCCGAGGGAGTGAGCCTGTGGGAGGGAGAAAGACGCCGAGAGGGTTAGCGGTGGAAAAAGGGAAGAGTGGCGTGGAAGGGATACTGAATAAAAGTCCATCTGCGTTGAAAAATGTTTGGGCCGTAATATTATTGATAATTGTGCATCCACACACACCAAAACATTTACGAGGCAGTCGAGTAGTGGAGTGGGATTGCTTGTTGCGATGATGATTTGCCTGGCACGATGGGGTTTGTCCAAACATGTGTGGTATAGTGTTGTTGTGTAGTGTAATACATAGAAACGTGGCAAAGGGCAGTGTCTGAGATGAAAATGCGGACAGTTACAAGCAATATTGATTGTACACTAGCAAGCATAGCCTTTATGAAGGCTAGCACTGACTCAAGTGGGATTAGGTATGATATAGTGCGGCGCAGTGTATTGCGATCAATTATGCAGTATAATTTTTAGTGCAGTCAGAACCGTGGAGAACTATGTTGCTGTAATTATGTGACTGTTGTCAAGTGGCAACATGGCTATGCAATGTTGTACGGTGCACTGCAGAGCGGTGGGGACCACCGCATTGGCATTCGTGTCGCCACCAAAAGTAAAAATGCAATGCAATGCCATGCCACGGAACGTACAAAAAATAATGCAATGATATGTACTGAGCTCCAATGCGGTGCCATTTGAAGAGATGAAAAACAATTCATGCCAACTGCATCTGGAAAATGTCTCCTGCCAGTTTAATATTCCGCTGCGCATTTAACTACGCATGGCATCCAATGTGTTGGAACGCAACGAACCGCAATGGTCAGGAGAGTAGAGATGCAAACATGAATGAAATGTAATAGCAATGTAATGCAATAAAATGGGAAGAAAAGCACCTGCAGTCATGCAATGTACTTGTTGACTGCTACAATCGCCACGAACCATAATATTTCGTGTTGTTATGCGACGTGATATGATCTTATGTGATACAATGACATTTAGCCGAGCAGAGAAACTTTGGTGTAGAGTATGTATAAGTGCGTGGAGAAGTATTGATTGAAACAATCTGTGTTTCCTGATGTTTATTCCAAATGGTATTCAGGAGCGCTGTGACGTGATATATGAGTCAAACAAGCGCAGGCTCGCACCCCATTCGCCTCGATGGGCTGACGACGTCCCACTCCCGCGTGCTTGGCGTAGATTGGTTCCTCTCCTCCCCCGCCGCGCCCCCCTCAACCTCCTCCCCCTTCCCTTTCTTGTCGCCACCCTCTTCAGGAAGTTCGGCTGGTCCCAGGCCCACCTGGCACAGGAAAATCCCAATGCTTGAGTTCCGAACCCTTTGTCTCCGGCAGATAGAGGTCGCTAAGAGCTCGCACGTGTTGACGGTGATGTGATCTTAAATCATTGCATTATGCTTTGGAAACTAACCCCATAAAGTATTTACTGTATGTGTGCGTATGTGTATTACTAACACCGTGTGTGTGTGTGTGTGTGTGTGTGTGTGTGTGTGTGTGTGTGTGTGTACCGGTATAGGTGTGTATGCGTGCGAGTGTAACTGCGAGTGTGACTGTGCCGTTGCCGTTGTTGGTGTATATGTGCGTCCATATGCGTATATGTGTAACTGTTGTGTGTCTTCATGTGTGCGTCTGTGGGTATGTGTAACACTATGTGTGTGTATTTGTGTGTGTTTGAGTGTGTGCCTGTATGTATGTCGGTGTGCGCGTATTTGTGTGTGTGCGACAATGTCTGCGTGTGATAAACTACGCGACTGGGTGTGTGTGTGTGTGTGTGTGTGTGTGTGTGTGTGTGTGTGTGTGTGTGTGTGTGTTTGTGTGTGTGTGTGTGTGTGTGTGTGTGTGCGTGCGTGCGTGCGTGCGTGTTAGTGTATTCGTATTCGCGTGCGTGTATGTCTCTGTATGTGTCTCCGTGCATGTGTAACTGTGTTTGTAACTGCGTGTATGTGTGTGTGTGTGTGTGTGTGTGTGTGCGTGTGTGTATGCGTGTGTGTGTAGGTGTATGTACGTATATGTCTAGGTGTGTATGTAGAGGGGGTACGTGTGTATGCGCGAGCGCGAGCGCGCGTGTACGTCTATGGAGAAGGTGGGGTGGGGGGTAAGGTGACGGCTCTTCCGGCAAGCAAAAGACTGACATGATGGCAAAACAACTACAGTCCGGTTCGAGCTATTCAAACAAATAAGTCGGTAAGGTGGTGGTATCTCAATGGAAACAATTCATAAATCGGGGGCGTGGCAGTTTCTCCATTCAATAGTGTCGGACCGGAGTCATCTGGGGTGGCGACTCACCTTGAACTTTGCCAGTCCGCCCGTCACGATGACGCCCACCAAGCCGCCCAGCAGGCTGGGGAACTCGTAGGAGTAGAAGGAGAGCGCCTGGGCGGGGAGGACGCAGCTCCAGACGGAGAGCAGGACGAAGAGCCAGCTGCGGCGGAGGACGGGGAAGGGGACGAGGAAGGAGGCGGCGAAGATGGGCACGAAGTGGGCGATGATGGACATTATCAACTGCGTCTTCCATGCAATCTGGCGCGGCACACACAAAATGGACGCAATTTCATATAAACACAAGTACACACAGTCATATATCAGACAAATATGAAATACATATTGTACAAAAAGAAAATACACAAACAAAAGCACCCCCCCAGCACACACACACACACACACACACACACACACACACACACACACACACACACACACATACACACAAAATTATCAGAAATGACACAAATATAAATCTACGCAACAATATGCAGATACACACGGACATGCACACAGTTATAAACACACACACATACACACATCAATAGTCAAATACACATACACACAGACACGCAAACGCAGCAGCAGCAGCAGCACATATTGGGCGCTTGCTCGAAGGTTGAGCGTACCCCATTCGTCCACATCAAATACAAATATGAATAAACGTGATCGCCCCCAATACTTACAAACCAATCCCCTCCCCTCCCCTCTGGGGACCACCTCAGTGCAGCTTCACAACCTTTCAGAAGGCAACCGACACTGCACTGCCAGAGATAAGTACAAACTCAGGTAGGCGGCACAGGGAGTGTAGGGGGTGATGGCTGACGACGCATAGAAACGAAACTGAAAGTGTGTATTGGGGAGGGGTCTCGTGAGACAATGGGATGAAACAATGGCATGGGCGGAATATGACAACTGGAAATGCGCAGCCAAGAAATCAGCACCGTCTAAACGACTATACAACAAAATCATTCTACAGTACACCAGCTAATGATGGTTGGAACTGTTCAATGTGTGCATTGCAATTCGCGCAGGAACTCAAACAAACGACTTTATTGTGCAGATTAAGTCACAGCCAAACAATTCACCGGATTTTAGCAAAGGAGAAATGGGGGTTCGGAGATTTATATTAAGAACTAACAATTGCCAGCAAAGTCTGCATTCCTAATGCGAGGGCGAGGACAGGAAAGGGGCTACGAGAAAGGCATTACAGTAAAAATACACTCCGACATGTGGTAGTACCCCCCGCGTGCTCACCGTGTGGAAGAAAACCTGTTCTGCTTCGGGGTCCGCGATCAAGCCGGAGAAGCCAAACCAGATTGGCGTCCCCACTCCGCCAAACTGAATGAAGGAAAGCGATTGAGGCATCAGTATGCATGCGCGCACATGTGCGTGTGGGCGTGTGTGTGTGTGTGAGAGCATAAATATATGTGTGGACAAGTGCGTGCATGTCTGTGTGTGAGTCTTAGTGCTCCTCAATCTGTGGGCTTCAATGATTGTTTGTGAAAGCTTTAACTTCACTCAACAGTGAAGTATGTTTACGTGTTCGTCAATATATGAAGTTGCACGTGTGTGTGTGTGTGTGCGTGTGTGTGTGTGTGCGCGCGCTGAGAGGGGGGGCATACAGGTGTGGCAAGGGTGTTCATCATCAGGCCACAGACGACGGTGTTAAAAGGATCGTGGCCCAGCTGTCCCATCATTGGCGCCGCCAACGCGACCTGTTTGTCATAATAAGCCGCCATTAGCTCACATAAAATGACCCTCTTCAACAACAGATTGACCGGAAAAGGAGCGAAGGGAAGGTGCTCGGGAGTTTTTGTCAGGGTAAAGCGATTCTGAACGAAATGA
The DNA here is from genome assembly GCA_026401115.1 of Tetraselmis chui. Taxonomy (NCBI): domain Eukaryota; kingdom Viridiplantae; phylum Chlorophyta; class Chlorodendrophyceae; order Chlorodendrales; family Chlorodendraceae; genus Tetraselmis; species Tetraselmis chui. The sequence goes on from JAPMLY010000981.1 coordinate 74,786, forward strand.
CATGTGCTCCGCGTATTTTCAAGCACGAGAATGTTAGCAGACGCAAAACCCGCCAAGCGACAGATATTCCGACGAGTCTCCCCTTTCCGCTCAATAATAGCACCACATCGGCATTTCATTGAGGAATGCATGTGGCACATCAAGTGCGAGAGCACAAAAAATCATAGTATGCACAATCAATAATGACGATATTCAAGTTAGGTCAAGAGCTGTACAGTATCTTGACTCCCTACAGGCACTTTTGACATGGGCATATTGTGCTTTACATGGGGGGGGGGGGGGGGGGGGGGGACGAACTGGGGTGCCAAAGCCCGACGCGCCCTCAATGAGGTACTCGAAGGCCCAAGTGATGAGGAAGACGTCCGCGACGGGGTGTCCCTGCGCAGCAGACCGTCCACCACGATTAGTAAAGAAGAGTCCAAAACGCAGCGTTGGGTGCGTAACCAACGTCGTGCACCCCTCATAACATCCACCGTCAGGGCAGGTCCATATCGACAGAAATAAAATATTTTTCTTTCAACAGCATCGAAACGCAATCTGGTCGTCTGAAATTTAGCCCAATATATATTTCTCGCCGTGCCATTTCTGAATGAAAGTCTTCCAGACGTAATTCATCTTATTATCTGAGCTTGCAGACCTGTTTGTGTGTGTGTGTGTGTGTGTGTGTGTGTGTGTGTGTGTGTGTGTGTGTGTGTGTGTGTGTGTGTGTGTTGTGTGTTTGAGAGTTTCAGTACGTGTGTGAGATAGGGAGAGTGTGTGCGCGCGCGTGTGTGTGTGTGTGTGTGTGTGTGTGTGTGTGTGTTTGACTATTGATATGTGTGCGTGTGTGTGTGTTTGTGTTTGCGTACGTGTGCGTGTGTGTGTGTGTGTGTGTGTTTGTGTTTGCGTACGTGTGCGTGTGTGTGTGTGTGTGTGTGTGTGTGTGTGTGTGTGTGTGTGTGTGTGTGTGTGTGTGTTTAAGAGGTGGGCAGGTATCGAACCTGAGACAGTCCTTTCAGGCGTTCCATGATCCAGGGCATGCACTCCGTCGCCTCCATCGCCGCAAACAGCAGAATGGCTCCGCCCGCGATACTCAGAGGCGTCAGTGCGTCGAAGACGCCAAAGATGACGGCGGCGTTGGTGAAATTGGGCGCTGACGCTAAGTACGCCAAACGGATTATCCACATTATCCCCGCCGCCTACGAAACAGCACGCACACAGAAAATATGTCGAAACATATTTACACGCAGACATAGGCACAGACAAACACACACAGCATACCACAAAGCATATATGAAGATTGCAACGACAACATATATCAGGAAATTAATCATAACACGCATATAATTATAGACAGACAAGCACATACACATACACAAACGCGTGTTTATACACGAACAAACATACGAAAAGCACGCAACACATACACAGAGAATAGACCACATTACATTTAAATTTACACACACGATGACACACATACGAGTACAAACGGAAATAAATACATTTGCACACAATAAATACACGGAAAAAAGAAATGCGCACATGAACATAAACAGTCACAAGCAGATAAAATATACGCACACAAGATGCACACACACACACACACACACACACACACACACACACACACACACACACACACACACACGCGCGCGCGCGCGCGCGCACATACGCACACACGCACACAATGATGCACGCACACACACGCCCACATTTGCTCATACATACACAAATACATTCACGAATAACGAATCCCCCCAAAAGCATAAATGCGTTCATACACAAACACACACACACACACACACACACACACACACACACACACACACACACACACACACACACACACTCAGGCGAGCACCATACGAATAACTCAGCTGAAACTGACGTTTACATTACCACATCAAACAATGGCAGTAGGCACTAGCAAAACAAGGACGCCCGCCGGCGACATTTGGTGTTTGTTTTTCTCTTGCCACTCCGTCTATCTGCTGTTTTCCAGGTGAGTACAAAAATAATTGCCACATTTTTGCTACATTACGGTTCCTCTATGAATTCACCTCCACTCACCGGCTTCTTCGCCCACCCACTTACAATTGACCCCGCAGCCTCTGTCTCATGATCCCTCTACGGTGCTCATCCCTCTTGCTGTTACCCCTCCTCTGAATTTGTGTGCTGTGGTTTGTTTTCACACTGCCCCTCGTCTGTCCATCCCCCATCCATTCACTTCCACAACAAGCCTGCTTCAGCAGCAGCAGCCACACACCCATGCCACCAACTTGTCCCTAACCCTATTCCACAACCTGATCGTACTATTCAATGCTGCGCACGTACCCCACTGCGCCCCTTCCATATGCCACAAATAAATACAAATAATTAAATGCCTAAATAACAAAAAAACACGAGCTATACCTTTGACGAGCCGCTATACCCTATGCTCCTTTCTAAGTGCATACCTTGTATCAACACAGGCGTTAAAAACAGGTAACAGTATCGACCGTGAGTGTTTCCGCTTCGTGGCCGAGGAAAGAAGGGAGGGGAAGGGGGATTAGGGGTCGGGTGACAACTGTCGCAAATAACAGAGGCTGGCCGGACTCACCGCCGGCAGGGACGTGGAGGTGGGCAGCCGTACTCGTCCCACTATCGTCACGATAACCAAGAAGACCAGCGGTAGAAGGCACAGAATGACGTCCATTGCTACGCCCCAGGGACCGCCCTCCGGCAGCTCGGAGGCGAGCGGGGGAGGCGGAGGTGGGGGAGGGGCGACGGTTGACATATCGACGGCCGGGAATAAACTACTACAGCGATAATTTACAAAATAGTAACGGCAGGGCGGGGGACGCCACAACTGAGGCAGTGGACCACACAATCGGCTGGCCTACGTCTTCCAAGTCCTCCGCGTAACTTTAATGCTTTCGGCAGTGTGGTTCGCGGTTTTCGACCAGCTACGCCAACGGTGGCCCGACAAAGCTGTGTTGGCGATCGTCTTCGCCGACGATGAGTGCTAAAAATCAGCGCAGCGAGTGGATGCGCTGTCATTACGGTGAAAATAAAAGTGCTGCGTATAGTCCCTTTTTGGAAGCGCAGCATATGGTACGCCTTCTCGCTATACATTCGTAAATTTTTGCATGATGTCTCGTGCAGAATTCGGTAGCATATTAATGTACGGGTACTCATTTGCGCCACCTGATGCACGATCCGCACTTCTATCGAGAGTCGACGTACCATATTTGTGGAAACGACGTTGATACGCGACGTATGGTTCGGGAACATTTTAATACTTAAGTACTTTATGTAGTTGTAGTAGTTACTGTGTTTGATGAGCATGCTGTGCTGCATGAATTTGAGCAAGACGACCTGTACTTATTGAGATATAAAAACGGATTACAAAAATAAGAACAAAATGACTCACATCACGGACTAGAAAAAAAATCTGGATGTCTTATTGTTTCGATATCATTCTATAATTAATATTATTGATGTTCTGTAACTCATTTACTGCGGTCGCTGGGGTTATCCCGCGGTTCTTTTCTTTTCCAAACGTACAGTGTAACATTAACGACCTGCTCATTGCACGAGTTCTTGCGCGCAGGCGGGCAGCATTCAAAATAGTACGGGCGACCCATTTTGGGAATTGAGTTAAAGGGTGACTGATAATAATCACATTGGGCAGAATCTGGTCAGTGGAGGAAGAAGCAGGTGGATATATGACATGAAAACCACTGCCTTTTACGGAAAAGGGTAAACCGGTTCACGCATGCGGCGCGAAGTTCTCTGATGAAATGCAGATTTACTCGCGTGTCATGATATCGGTCATCCAATATGTCGCCGTATTGCGGCAATGCCTTAAGAAATATCAATCGATGCCATTGCTTTATCGGAGGGGGGGTTGGAGAATAAGTTTCAAAACCATCTTCCAATAATGATGACAGGCAATCTTTAGTTGCGGTTTCATTTCTTACGAGTGGCCCGTATTTCTTTGTGCCTGTCTTTCTTTGTACTTTTATAATCATGTACACTCTAATCTTACATGTATATCACTATGTATTTTTGTAAATATGAAGACAATCCATGGAAGCCCATAGTCGTGATACTTGTTTTTCACACACACACACACACGCGCGCGCGCGCAAACAAACACACACGCACACACACACACACACACACACACACACACACACACACACACACACACACACACACACACTTTCTTATCTCTCATTATGTGTATTTTGTAATTATGCACACACACACATATACGCACACACACATACACACACACACACACACACACACACACACACACACACACACACACACACACACACACACACACACACACACACACACACACACACACAATTGAAATTGAAATTCTTTACAACATGTACCGTATGCGCCGGTTTACATCAAATACCGTATGCGCCGGTTGCTCTCTCTTGGCCCTCCCAACTATGCCATACAAGAAACTTACAAGTCAGGGCTAGACCATTAACCACCTAAATCCAACCTCTCCAAGGGTGTTCGGGGGTTTTACTCCCCCCCCGGGGAGGGTGCGATGCAGGGTGAAGATGGAGCGCAATCAGGGGCGTGCGAAGGTGCAGTGTGCGGGGCGCGGCGAGAGGTCGTGCGGGACTTGATGCGGTATGCAAGTACGAGATGGTGTAGCCATTGGATAGTGTGCGTGTGGAGTTCTGCGAGTATGCGAGATGTGTCGAGTCGTGTTTTAGAGATGAGTTTGTCAGGAGGTCGGTGCGGAGGGTGAGGAGAGAGGTGAGACTTGTAATGGTGGATGAGTGCGGCGTGCCCGTGCGGCTCATGACGATGGGGAGGATGTCGACTTCGGTACCTAGCAAGTGGACGCGGATGGCATTTGCGAGGGGTGTGCATTTTGCACGAATCAGGTGGGCTGTTTGGGAGAGGTTGTGGTCTGTGCAGTATTTCCATTCTCCTATCTGAATCTTTTTAATGGACGAGTAGCGGCGGCGACCGGTTTGTGTGACCGACGAATCGAGGTTCGAGGAGGCGGATAAAGTCGGGTTTGTGTGCGGGGGGTCGTAGCGCGGGGGGAGAATCTCGGGGGGGAGGATAGCGGGGCACGAGGTTAGGGAGCCGGGTGATAGACCTTCGCCAGCAGTAACAAGGCGGGTGGGCATGTGAGTGGGGTGGGGGGGGTGACAGTCAAGAGGGGTGTAAATGATTTGATGGGTTTGTTACCGAAGCCCGCAGTGATGGTCTCCCATCGACCTCCGTTGTGGCGTTCCAAGAGGGACAGTAGGAGTTGCAGCGCGTCGTTGTGTCGGTCCTGTCTTAGGCCAGACATGGTGGGGCAGTTACCGGCCATGTGGCCATTGCTAGTGAATTGGCCACACATGAGGCAGCGCAGGGTGGGGTTGTGTGTGAGAAGGCGGGTGTTGTGGACTCCCCACATGAATTCTTGCTTGTGGGTAAATTGGATAATGGTGAGTGTTGTGTGTTTTTTGTGGAAAGAGAAGTCGGCGCCGTTCTCCGCGGCGCGGGCGAGGAGGGCACCGTGTTTGGATGTTTGCGAGAGGGGTGTGTGTGTGTGTGTGTTTGGTGCTGTAGGTGTGAGCGTCAGCTTTGAGGTTGGTGTATCTATGGGGTACAGGCTCCCCTAGGGTTTGTGGAATAAGGGTGTATGGCTAGGTCCAGCGGCCTATCGACACGTCTGAACCTGTGGTTTAAGTTGCGTCGGGTGGGTGTCCGTCCGCGACTTGGCTGGCTAGAGTAGCTGCGAGGTCGTTTCCTAGGGAGTGGTTGTGTGCTTTAATTTTGCCGAGGTGTGTGCGGATGCCTGCGTCGCAGCGGGTTTTGAGGGTGTGTGTGATGGAGAGGAGTGTGTCGCGGTGGATGGTGTGTCTGTAAGCTCATGGGCAGTTTAAGTAGCCTTGTATGAGGCGGAGAGGTCACGCACTGTATGTAAGGAGATGAGTATGACCAAGTTGGAGGCCCATGTCAATGCCTGCTAGATCAGCGCGAATGATAGTGTAGGAGGGAGGGGTAGAGGTCACCAGAATTTTGATGCGGGTGTCCGAGGCGGGGTGGGTGGCGGCTGCTCCGAGGGGGGAGTTGCCGCCCTTCTTGGAGCCGTCTGCGTAAACGAAGTCCTGCCAATTCCAAGCAAGAATTCCTCTAGTGGGGGGTATGTTAGTTGCATGCGTTCCTGGAGGGGGTAGTTAAGGGGTGAGTGGGGTTGGGGGGGAGGTGGTAGATGCATGCTGAGTGTGGTGAGTAGGAGTCGGTGAGGTGTGGAGGTGGGATGGTGATGATGGGGTTGGGGAGGTGAGTGTCGTAGATAGATTCGAGAGTGTTGTGAAGTGCGGTCATGGCTGTGGGTGACGGGAGGGTGGAGAGTGCGAGGGGGTTGGCGACGAGGTATATGTCAACCATCCATCGTGTGCCGAAGGGGGTAGGGGTGGGGTTGCCAGTGTGTTGGTCGGGGGGTAGGAAGGTGTTTGCGTCGTTGGGAAGGGTGTAGAGGTTGTGTGTGTATGGGGAGTTGATGTATTTGGAGTGGCGGGGTGGTGTGTGTTCCCATCGGGGGAGTATGAGGAGGGTTGCGCTGGGTGTGTGAGAGGTTGTGAGGTGTGCGCGGGTGATTGCGTGATCCCTGGCGCGGCGCATGCATTTGTGGTCGTATTCTGGGTTGGCGATGTTGGTGCCGTGCCATGTGTGTGGGGCATTGCTACCGCTAGATGAGAAGACTATGTCTTCGGGGTATAGGGAGTGGTAGGTGTAAAAATGAAGGGATTTATTGAGGGGGCGGAGTAGAGTTCTGTCTCGATGTGGAATGTGTGGCGGAGAGCTATGAGGAGGTCCTCTCTAGTGGCCCATCTATTACGGGTGGTGGTGGCGGGTGAGGGTGAGTGGATTTCTGAGCGGGAGCCTAGGCGAGTGAGGAGGTGGTAGACCTCCTCTTCGAACGCGTGCTGCGAGAGGTCGGGGCAGAAGAGATGAAATAGGTGGCGGACGCGGGGGCCGTTAAGGGTGGTGACCGCGCGGCCGTCGGGAGTGCATAGTATGGTAGTGTCGTGTAGTGATGGGTGACACGCACACACACACACACACACACACACACACACACACACACACACACACACACACACACACACACACACATTGTGTGTGTCGGACACTTTATTTTTGTAATCACAGGGTTATGCTCATGTACCCATAGTAGCGATGCGCAATAGTTAAATACATATCCTAATTCCAATCCCAATTAGTACGGTATACCATAAGTAGATCTTGTTTCCAAATAAAGAGTATCGCATTTGAAATACCTAAATCCAATCGAGCTGATGACAAGGGGACACACCGTCAGACACACACACACACACACACACACACACACACACACACACACACACACACACACACACACACACAGATTTTAGCAAATTAATGTTGTAGGATATGCGCATGATACCTTCCTAATTATTGAGAAGCCTCAAGCTAATTGAAGGTTATTGGCGTGTTGCAAGTAACACTTTATTTTTCAACACGCTCGCTACATCCCAAGCAATCATCAAAGCACGGTTGCAAGAGGCCGGCGGTCATTAGGGTAAGTTCCAATTAATTTATGAAGTGTGTATGTCATTAGGTTGATATCACGATGTTTAAGTAGAGTGAGGACTGGTGAGAAAAAATTATGGTTGTAATATTTATTCTTAACACGGTTACACAAGACAATGTGCGTCATTTGTTTTCCGTGGGACAACTCTCCACTCTAGCTATTATAATGACACACTGTCACGTTGACTCAGCGCTCGACAAGGGCGGCGCCGTCCCCGTACTTCTAAGCGTTGCACGGCTCTTAATTCTTGCTGGTTCTTGGTTCAAATTCGGCATCACGTCACGATGTTGTGGTGCATGCATGCTATGAGTGGCCATATTTGGTACTTCGAGATCTCCATTGTATGTTGTTCTAGCTCAACAACCGACCAGATATGTCAAGTAAACAATAGTTAGTGAAATTGCCAACTTACATATAATTGTGGAAGGTAGGGGTTCTTCTCGGACCGTGACACGCCTACATACAGTGATCGGACTCACCGGGTATCGAACCCGCGACCTTCATCGTATTAGGCGTGCGCTTTATCGGCTCACCGAAAAAGCATAGTTGACATATGTGGCCACATACCACACATGTACCAATCTACGACATAATCTCCTTGGCTAGCGCAGTATTTGTACAATAATCCAAGCATAGGTTGTCGAGTCATGGCATCATTTCAAAGTTCATGGCGAATCGTGTACTCAGGCTAGAAGGCAACCTAAACCCAAAAAGCTATACCTTGAACTACGAAAACAACATACAATGGAGACCTAAATCAGTTTCATTGATCAACGGACTCTAAATGTCACCTCCGGTAGTAGCGCCCCCATCCCATTTTCTTACTTACTAAACTTACAATAGAACAGCCAAATTTCGCTTGATTTATATGGCAGTTTGCTAGAGAGCAGGCTGCGTAACAAATAAACTATTTCGCAATATAGCTTAATGTGATTTAAGAAAAGAAAATTGAGAACCGACTTGTCTCCTTCCTCAATTGCGATGGCTAAAATAGCGCAACATGTATTGCTTTCAGTCTCGAAGCGTCACGCGACCCTCGGAAGAATGTCGTGTGAGACGTGTTGTTATCGCCTTGGGGCGCCCGCCGGCGGCGCAGCGGCGGCGACCCCGGAGGGGGGTGCGCTCGCAGGCCCGTCGGCACCTACCTCTACCTCCACGCGGTGGGCGCTGGTAACCCCATAGCCGTGCCAGGCCTGGCACGGTAGGGGGCTGAACGAGGTACCGACAGATGCGATCCGCGGGATCAGCAGCTGTCGGGAAGCCATGTACGGAGGGTTTTGGAAAAACATAATATCCGTACACCGGCACATGGATCTCCCGCTCGGCCAGTCCGATATGTCTTTTCCGCGACTAAATACTCGCAGATACTCTCCCGACGATGGGGCGGGGGCGGCGTCTGCGAAATATTTTTTGGCGAAGGGTACGGACGGATCAGCGGAGGGACGAGGGTGTTGGAGCTTGCGGCGGACAGCTGGGAAGTAGCGCTAGGGACGGCGCTCGCTAGCAGCCGCCCGCCCTGCGTGAGCCTTAGATCTCCTCTGGGGGCGAGGCTTGTCGCTGCGCAGGATGGAGGTTGGTCGCAGCCGGAGGAGCGGCACCGTCTGGCGGCGGCGGTCCCTAGGATCGCCCGCCGCTGGAAAAGCCCGGTACGGGGGGTTTTTGGAAAAAATCCCGTACCCACCATCTTTTGAGGACCGGCGACTCGATCCATGTGTTCTTCCAACCCCTCCCCTAGTCGGTACCCGGTTATCGATAGGGTGCGTCAGGCAGTGTGCCTAGGGTTAACGTAACGGCACACTGCTCGTAAAGGCGGCCCCCTAACAACGTAAACCACCGGGGGAGGGCACGGACGGCCACAACGCGATCAAATAGGTGTTGGAAACAGACGGGACAAGGACATGGGACAGGAGAAAATCTGGCTCGGAGGCAGGAGAGCCAGCCGGACACCGTCTGCAGCCTAGTTCTTTTCTCTTCTCAGCCCCCGAAGGAGGAAAGAAGACTCGGCTAGGTGGCGAGCTGCGTCGAGAGGAGCGGCTAATACCTCGGACGGGGTTGAGCACGGATCGAGGCGGGACCGACGACGACCTATGCGAGGGGGTTTTTTCACCTGCCTTTCCCCCCAAGCTCCGGCACGACCGGAGTCGCACATGAGCCGAGGTCAGGCAGGTTCGCCTCGACCAGCTCAAGTTGACTAGCCTTGCTGATCAGCGACCCCGCAGCGGCTGGAGCAGGCCGCGTATCGTGGAGACTAGCGACATCTTTTATTTCATATTGTATCCAAAAAAATTTACGTATAGATCAGAAAATTATAAATACCTGGATACGGGTATGTTTTAGACGGTATCATTACTGCCATTGGAGAGGTTGGGATTAGTGGTTCACGGTCTACCTCACGCTTAGAAGTCCAACAACAAGTTGAGCATAGCAAAAGGGGGGCGCCCAGAGACAGCAGCCGGTTTACCGGTATTGGAGTAAAATATTTCAATTTCAATTCCAATTATCGCCTTGGACATACGTGATATAACGCGTCTTGACGCTTAATCTCAGCAATCAATACGCTAGCTTGTACCTAGTTTGTGTTGACCTTAGCTTTTTACATTGGTTGTACGATTGCGGGCGGTGTACACTTCCTCGGAAAGTACGGAATTTCACTCATTAGCTAGGACGTAAGAGTCCTACAATCACCTATAATTCACTAGGAATGTATTCGCCAGACGTGTCACATCCCCCACTAGTCGAGTCGAAGATCAGCCTCATGTAAACTTTCCGGTCAACCTCAAGCCAATTGCAATAGGTTTCGGCTCCGTAGGTGAAGTCACTATGACTGAGGAATGCGAGTTGGGTCAAGTGTCTTCACGAAGTCAAGGTACGGCTGATTGTCGGCGATTTGCAACCATTCAATTGAGTCCATTAATTGTTGTAACGCTACTTTGCGCTGATGTACTTCATTTAATCATTGGCAACCATGCCGAATATGTGCGTACTTGACATACGTGTAGAAAAGCAAGCACTTCCCTCGACGACGTCCATAAATATTGCCAATGATAAGAGCAATGACAAAAGCAACGACCTACTCGTCGTCATCATCATTTGTCGTAATGGGAATAAAAGGACGAAGCGTAGCAGTAGGACGTGGACAAAGATTGTTAACATGAAACAATGAAATGAAATGAAATTGTTTACAACAATACCAATAAAAATCGGCTTGTGTCTATGGGCCCCCCTTGTGCTACGCCTAACTGGACTTAGAAGCGTGAGGTAGACCGTGAACCACTAATCCCAACCTCTCCAATGGCAGTGACGATACCGTCTAAAACATACCCGTATCCGGGTATTCATTATTTTCTAATCTGTACGTAATTTTTGGATACAGTATGAAATATAAAATGTCGTTAGTCTCCACGACACGCGGCCTGCTCCAACCGCTGCGGGGTCGCTGATCAGCAAGGCTAGTCAATTTGAGCTGGTCGAGGCGAACTTGCCTGACCTCGGCTCCTGTGCGACTCCGGTCGTGCCGGAGCCAGGGGGGAAAGGCAGGTGAAAAACCCCCCTCGCATAGGTCGTCGGCGGTCCCGCCTCGATCCGTGCTCAACCCCGCCCGAGGTATTAGCTGCTACTCCCGACGCAGCTCGCCACCTAGCCGAGTCGTCTCTCCTCCTTCGGGGGCTGAGAAGAGAAAAGAACTAGGCTGCAGACGGTGTCCGGCTGGCTCTCTTGCCCCCGAGCCAGATTTTCTCCTGTCCCATGTCCTTGTCCCGTCTGTTTCCAACACATGTATGATCGCGTTGTGGCCGTCCGTACCCTCCCCCGGCGGTTTATGTTGTTAGGGGACCGCCTTTACGAGCAGTGTGCCGTTACGATAACCCTAGGCACACTGCCTGAGGCAGCCTATCGATAACCGGGTACCGACTAGAGAAGGGGTTGGAAGAACACAAGGATCGAGTCGCCGGTCCTCAAAAGATGGTGGGTACGGGATTTTTTCCATAAACCCCCCGTACCGGTCTTTTTCGGCGGCGGGCGATCCTAGGGACCGCCGCCGCCAGACCGTGCCGCTCCTCCGGCTGCGGCCCACCTCCGTCCCGCGTAGCATCAAGCCTCGCCCCCAGGGGAGATCTAAGGCTGGCGATTGCTAGCGAGCGCCGTGCCCTAGCGTTGCTTCCTAGCTGTCCGCCGCAAGCTCCAACACCCTCGTCCCTCCGCTGATCCGCCCGTACCCTTCTTCGCCAAAAATCATTTCGCAAACGCCGCCCCCGCCCCATCGTCGGGAGAGTATCTGCGAGTATTTAGTCGCGGGAAAGACATATCGGATTGGCCGAGCGGGAGATCCATGTGCCGGTGTACGGATATTATGTTTTTCCAAAACCCTCCGTACAGGGCTGGTCCCGCGAATCGCAGCTGTCGGTACCTCGTTCAGCCCCCTACCGTGCCGGGCATGGCACGGCTATGGGGTTACCAGCGCCCACCGCGTGGAGGTAGAGGTAGGTGCCGACGGGCCTGCGAGCGCACCCCTCTCCTGGGCCGCCGCCGCTGCGCCACCGGCGGGCGCCTATTCGCCTAACATGAAACACTTTATGTGAGCGTTCAATATATGGTAGTTCAAATTTGTCATTGATCGCTCCTATGAGTCCTATCTTGTCCAACACCGTAGTAGACGGGCCCAAATACTTGTCTTTGCTTAGTTTACGATCAAGTTGACCATATAGAAACAAATATTTCATAACAACCAAAACCCTGACACCGTGTTGAAACTGTGGTGAAGTCGCGATGAATAAAAGCGGGCATTATTCATAGAATCCGTTACTAGTGAAATAGGGTTTTCCGCGTTAGGCGGGTGTTTATCATGTAGGGCTTCTAGGGTCTAACTGTGCTTTAGCTCGTTGGAACATCGGACCAAAAGTTGTGTTGACGGTGAAGTACGGGGAGAAGCGGTACACATATGGGGCCCGTCCCGGCTACTATCGGACGTATTAGGGTTTGCGGCCCAACCCCGATTACTTGGCATACCGTGACTCGGGCGCACCAAAATTTGGATTTTCCACACATTGGTTGGTGAGTTCTTCCGAAATCGGCGACACAACATGCGGTAATTATGATCCAAGCATGTTGTCCGCAAACAATGGAGCACGTTAGTGTGATAGCTGGTGCCGGTCATATGCTTGACGTGGGTGAGATTGAGGCCGGAAACCACAACTTGGGAGGCATAAAAACCCTAACTCATCTGTACGAGGTCCGATTTAAGGAAATTAATTTGCAAGTGAGAGCCCATTTTTCACGCATGGCGAGGCGCAAGCTTCAAAGGCCAGCGATCCGCGCGCGATAGGGATCCACGGGATAGAGTGCAAACAATACAATTCAACCGCCCGTCAAGCCCATAGGTCCCTAGCCCGTGCTCTTTGTTTATATTTCCAGGCACGCGGCAAGAAAACCAAGTGCACACGGCATGCCATTCTCAGTGTCGCCGGTCAGTAGACAGCCGGGCGCAACATACTCGGCGAATACCAATGTGATTGTGCACTTATGCAAAGAGCCCATTGACATCGAGAAGTCTCATCCCTGCTTATCACGACATTACGTGCACCGAGCTACGCATAGAGGCGTGCATAATATGCATATGCGCAGATTTTGGCCCGTTAAGTCGTATATGCGCACAATCATTGCAGGGCGTGACGATAGAGGTGTCCATGTCAGCCAACAACGCGCCGTGGTGTGTTGTCTGCAAGTCATAGTTATATCCCTTGAGTTGCATAGGCATCGCGTCGAGGTATGGCGGATAATTAAATGCGTGCCGCTAGTAACGGACTTTATGGGAAGAGTATGGGACCGGGCAGACATGGTTCTCAACATGTTATTTTTTGAAACTCCCCACACAACGGCGCAGCACCCGTCACTATTTTATGCTTCCGTCTTTCTCGGCAAGACAATATTTCAGCCTGCGCCGAAATGACGTGTACAATGCTCGCGTGGATGACAGTGGCAAGTGTTCCCACGCTTCAGAAACCGCGTCCTTGAGGTTTTGGTAGTTAAATCAGTCTTCGCTTGCAGTTGATGTGCCACGATGTCCAAACGTTTTTCATCCACGACAGATCTCGGTTAGTCGGCGGCCAATTTATAAATGTGAAATCTGATTGGCTACGCAGCTAAGCTTTAGCGGTGTGGTAGTTTTAGCGGTGTGAGCGGGTGTGTTGTAGTGTTGGAATACCCAAGGATGGTCTCGCAAGGACACATATTAACATTCCATCAGTTTTCGGCATGCCGGGATGAGCATCTCTTCCAGCAACTTCACACAACCCTTGGCAGTCGCACCCTTCCTCTCGCTGTTGAATCTCGCTTGGTGCCCGCTATGACGAACAGGTCGGTGTTGCCCCATTCAGTTACTGCCGCATAGACGTGCTTGTTTGTGCGACTTCAATATGATGGCACGGCATGGGGTCATCTTCAAACCGAACCCACTGCATGTCACCCACGCCTTTGGGGCACATCCAGATAATCTTAGAGTCCGAGACAGCCACGCTTGCCCATCTCTTGTCGGCCCACTGCTTGCAATAATGGGCGCGCTTGTATTTGGCTGATACGGTAAGTCTTGGGCTTCGTTTTTCGGGCGAAGGCGCCGAGCTAGATTCGCTTACACAAACTTGCGTACTATTTCTCTACCAACAAATAGCCCCATGCCATGATGCCATCCTTGAAGTCATTCACGATGGCGGTGCAGGTCTTCCCGTCACGAATACACGCCTTGAGAACCTCTCGCACCGGTGGACTTGCCAGCCCCATGGCCCCGTGTAGGCCTCCCTGAGCGATCTTTGTCCAAAGTACCCCCGTGTCCTCGTAAGTGCGAACCCAATTGAGAACCACCGATGCTCTTGTACCGTGGTGCTGGGCTGCTTTTGTGAAGTTACCCACGTGTTTGAAGTCCCATACAAGCTGCATTCGCCACGCGTGCGTGCTTAGAGTGGGCCCCAGACTGGTTTTGGAGCCGCGACGCGGTTGAGGTCCAGCGTAGTGTGCGCAATTGAGCGACATCCCACCTCCAACCGAAATTCTCTAGTTACACGTGAACGGCAATATCATCGCCGCTTTGTCCCCGGCCAATACTAGTGAATTCGTGGCGATTTATAAATCGCCCACACTCTTCCCATAAAGTCCGTTACTAGTGAAAAAAGGGCTTTCCGCGTTGGGCGGGTGTTTATTATGTAGGGTTTCTATAGGATTTAACTGTACTTTAGTTCGTTGGAAAGGCGGACCGAAGCTTGTGTAGACGGTGAAGTAATGGCAGAAGCGGTACACATATGGAGCCCGTCCCGGCTACTACCCTACGCATTAGGGTTTGCGGCCCAACCCCGATTTTTGGGCATACCTTTATTCGGGCGCACTGGAACTTGGATTTTCCATACTTTGGCTGGTGAGTACTCCCGAAACCGAGGACACAACATGCGGTAATTATTATCCAAGCATGTTGTCCGCAAACATGGAAGTACGTTGGTGTGATGGCAGGTGCCGATCATATGCTTGACGTGGGTGAGATTGAGGCCGGGAACCACAACTTGGGAGGCATTAAAACCCTAACTTAGCCATACGCTATCCTATTTACCCCCTTCCTATACAGGAATGATAACTTTTTCATAACTCTTAACGGTACCCGGTACAGGTACAGTGGACGGTCAAGATCTTGTCCACCTGTACCCGCGGCGATCTGACGGTCCGCGTAAAACGAGTATCGCGATTGATAATTATCATTCCCAATGATAACTCAAGCGCTCTTCAATCCCGAGCGGCTTCGGGATTGAAGAGCGCTACAGTTATCATTAAAAATAATGATAACTTTTCCGTCCCGTACGGTACGTTTTTAACGCCCTTGTGGCAGCCGCCCGCCTGTAGTAGCCTCTACCACCCGGTTTGACCGCAAGCGCGGACCATCAGCTCGAGAGCCCCGCCCGCGTGCCCCGCTTGTGCGCACCCGTAGGCGCACCCACAAGCGCCCAAAGGACCCACAGGCGTCTACACTACACGTACACAGCGGCCACGGCGCCACAGCACGAACGTGCTGATATGCGGAGCCCCTGAACTAGTAGCGGGATGCGGCCCCGCGTGTCGCCCGCCGCGCGTAGGGTCGTGGCGACGATGCTCGTCGCCGCCATCGCGCTGGAGGGGATACCCCTTATGCGCTCACAAGCCGGGAACCGCCTCGTAGAGGAGGTGGTGCTGTGCCCCGCCGGGTTCAAGGTGGTCGGTCGCGCTGCCAACGTGCGCCGCGTACGCATGGTCTAGCGGCAGCGGCTGCAGCAAATCGGTTCCCGCGCGAATCCGGTATCCTGTACAGATTGTATGATGACGGAATGATAATTTTATCATTCGCACTGTATAGGACCGCGGCCGCGATAATGATAATCGTCACCCAGAAAATTAAGGAATGATAATTATCATTCCTGTATAGGAAGGGGGTTAAGGAAACTGAGTTGCAAGAGTGAGCCCTTCCCACAAGTAAATATAGGTGTTCAAAGTCAATTTACGCCTACCGGACGGTTTTCTGCATTCAATCCACGTTCCGGCGTGTCAGACAAGCCTTTGAACAACCAACTAAAGTTTTTGGGTTTTTAAAATCTGCCACATTCTCGCGCGGGGCTAGTAAACCCTCGACAGCTGGTACCCGCACACTTGCTTCGCCAATACGGGTACGCTCAACAACTAGCGCTCCATATTTTTTCTATAAACGCTGTTGCCAATTTTATGCCCCATGATGGCATGGTGCTGTGCCATTTGCCGTAGGCTAAATACAAGCTCGTGCTAGGGTACTTTGACAGCTCCCCGCCATTTTTCACGCATGGCGAGGCGCAAGCTTCAAAGGCCAGCGATCCGCGCGCGATAGGGATCCATTTTGACGTGCTTACAATACAATTCAACCGCCCGTCAAGCCCATAGGTCCCTAGCCCGTGCTCCTTGTTTATGTTTCCGGGCACGCGGCAAGAAAACCAAGTGCACACGGCATGCCATTCTCAGTGTCGCCGGTCAGTAGACAGCTGGGCGCAACACACTCGGCGAATACCAATGTGATTGTGCACTTATGCAAAGAACCTAGTGTCGAGTAGTCTTCCTGCTTATCACGACACTACGTGCACCGAGCTACGCATAGAGGCGTGCATAACATGCACATGCACAAACTTCGGCCCGCAAAGTTTGGGCCACAAATCCAACGTGCATGCCCACAATCAGTGGGGCGTGACGATAGAGGTGTCCATGTCAGCGAACAACACGCCGTCGTGTGTTGTTTCCAAGTCATAGTTCTAACCCCCAATTGAGTTGCATAAGCATGGCGTTGGTGTATGGCGGGAAATTAAATGCGTGCCGCTAGTAACGGACTTTATAGGAAGAGTGTAAATACATAATTGTCCGGGCACTATCGATGCTACGGCGAGCGCGCTCGATTATAACTTCATTGGGAACGTAAGTACCCGTCCGAGCCCCCAAAGGACAATAAGAACATAACTACACAAATATATGTGTTGTCCTTTTTGACAAGCTATTAAAATGTAGGTACACAGTACCCGTGATATTTTTCCTACGCGCGTTGGGTTCTTTTTGCACGCTCACCGGCGGCACAACCGAAGCCATCGTGAATTCAAGTGTTCCGCCATGCGCTGCCTCATTCCTCGCCTCGGCCACACTTATCTCGCTAGACAAGCTTGATCCCGAACAGCGACGCGGACAAGAGCAAAAACTTCGCGACCAGAAGGGGCGCTGCGCCTCATTGGAATTGACTCCGTTTTAGTTTATTTCGCGAATCGCGCGCTTCTCGCCGTAATCGGTGACGCAGTGTCTCCATGGATGACTGCTCGGCGCAATTTAGGGTCGGAGTCTGCGGCGGAGTTGAGATCGTACAGTTTATGCTTGGCGCCGCGCTTGACGCCTCACCGGACTGAGCGGACATGCAAGGCGACGCATCCAACGCGTTCAACGAATTTGAACGGCGTCCTTTGATCCAGGAATTGTCATTAAATCCCCCGCGTCGGTCGTTGTTCCGCGTTGCTACGATGTTGTATGGCCGTCCATCTATCATGTACGTTTACGACTCATCTACCGTTTATTATGGCCCGGCTATGCGTATCCCGAGTACCCGTGGCGTCTATAAGGATTGTATTCTCGGGGCCATGTTCATCACAATAGTTGCCTCTCGGGTACACAAAAAGTTGGCTGCGATTGCCCCGAACAAATTCTTTGTTTGCGTTTGTTATAACAATGGTTACATCTCGGGATCCCTTGCATCTCTCGTGGCTGTTTGCGAGGCTATGCCGGCAGCCTATGCTAGCGTCGGCCTCGCGGTAACCATCCGCAGAAAACGGTGCGTATTCCAAGTTTGTGTGTCGGTGATGCTTTCGATAATTTTCCCAACGGCCACATCATGCGGGGAGTACATGTCTCCACGGAAGGGACGAAAGTTTTGGGAGGGCCAATGCGTACATCCGTGTTTGTTCGTGGCGTGTTCGAAACGGCATTAAGCAAGTACGAGGCCTATGGCGAACGCCTAACGGTTTGGCAGCTCACCAAGTCACCGGCATTCCCACACTGCGCTTCGTATCCTTCAACATTACAACCGCCGCTTCGGACACTCCACCCGTATGCCCCCCGCAGTCTTTGCACGGGCGAGGGCTATGGTGACACCGTCGTAACCTCCCTCCAGCGCTTTGATACTGCCACCCTTGATGTGTCGGGTGAGGTATTGGGCCTTCCCGCAGCTAGCCTACCCCACAACACTCGTTACGGGATATCTCATTCCATATGTTTTGCAGGCATGGGGGTGAAGGACTTGGCTGCCTTGGCGGATGCGGCCCACGTCGGAGCGGCCAGTTTGGTAGTGGGCTCCGCTATCCGTTTTCTTACATCGCAAAACGCTCGTGTGCGCGGTTATGTCCACGGCGATGTTCCGATGGAGACGACCATGTACGGACGGCTTGCGACTGCTATGACCACAGCGGCGTCCCGCCGGCCTAGTGCCACCGCACAAAGATAACGGCGATAACGAGCCCATGTGGTCGTTAGAACTCGCTTGATTAAGGGCGCGTTTGGATTCCGCGTGCGGTTCTCATGTTCTCGCCGATTCCGAGCCCCTCATAACCACAGCTTTAGCGATGCTTCCCCCAAAAAAGCCCGACGGTAGCCCGCGCAGGCTGCGTAGCTGAAACCCGATCAAACAACGAACATATTGCCCGGTCCCGTGATGGCTTGCCTTCGCTCGTACCCCTTTCCGCCTTTGCCACGGATACCTTTCCAAAGATACACGCCGACATTAGTCAGCACGCCAACGAGCTTCGCTTCTCTAACCTTGCTCCCATGTTCTATAACCGCGCGAGGCCGGAGTCTAGGCGTTTTGCATCCCGTCTCGGCCACAGCACCCTAGCGTTTTTGGCTTCAGACCCGGCTACAACGGACCGCCTGAGCGAGCTCCATGACAAGTTCCATTAACACTACGACGCCGTCTCCCGCGTCGTGGTATGTCGCATCATCGGCCTGCCACCATCCCGCATCAGTTTTCCCTCCCCCAATGCTTGTGCTTCTTGACATCTATAGGGTCAAGCTATGCGGGGTGCATTCGAGTCGGCTGGTGTTGACCAGTCGGATGACGCGTGAGCTAATACATGTGATGACCACTGCTTGGCTCGATGCGGCGGAGATGCTTCGGCCCATACCGCTCACTCTTGCTTAGTGAATTCCCTTGCGGAGATCATGTCCGAGGCTCGTGGCGCACTCGAGGTTGGTTGGCGTCGGGATTCTCGCGGACCCCACGATGCTAGTCCAACTCTCCAACGGCTACGACGTAAGCTTAGGGATCGATGATATCATCCGAACCATATGGACGTATTTTGTGTTGTTTTCGGAGACCCTGAATGCGAAATATGCCCGAAGTCACAGCGAAATACACTTGTAAAATATCAACGATACCATCGATCCCTACCCTTACTACGACGGTCTCTCCGCGGATGTGGGTGTCTTACAATACCACGGCATCCGAGGCTCAAAACTTGCTATTGATGCCGCGATTTCCGGTTTGTTCGGCGTTTCTAATCCCTCGTCTCCCGATTGAAATTGAAATTGAAATTGTTTACAACATGTACCGTATGAACCGGCTGTTGTCTTTGGGCCCTCCCAACAATGCATTCTGGAAACTTGCAAGTCAGGGCTAGACTGTCTTTCGCCTAAGTCCATCCTCTCCAAAGGGTGATGGGAGTTTTTACTCTCCCCCCGGGGAGTGTGATGTGCGTGGTGGTGGCAGCGTGCAATTAGGGGCGCGCGTATGTGCAGTGTGTGGAGGCGCGGCGAGTGGTTGTGCGAGATTTGATGCGGTATATGAGTAGGAGATTATGCAGCCATTAGACACTAAGCGAGTGGAGTTGTGTGAGGATGCGTGAGGTGTCGAGTCGTGTTTTTGAGATGAGTTTGTCAGGAGGGTCAGTGCGGAGGGTAAGAAGAGAGGTGAGACTTGTGACGGTGGATGAATGCGGTGTACCCGTGCGGCTCATGACGATGGGAAGGATGTCGACGTCGGTACCAATGTCGGCGGATGGCGTTGTCGAGGGGGGTGTATATGGCGCGAATCATTTGAGCTATGTGGGAGAGGTTGTGGTTAGTGCAGTACTTTCATTCGCCTATCTGAATCTTTTTTAATCGAGGAGTATCGGCGGCCGACATATCGAGGTAGTACCGTTTGTGTGGCCGACATATCGAGGTACGAGGAGCCGGATAAAGTCGGGTTTATGTGCCGGGGGTCTCAGCGAGGGGGAGAAAATCTCGGTGGGGAGGATGGCAGGGCACAAAGTTAGGGAGTCAGGCGAGAGGCCTTCGTTAGCAGCAAAAAGGCGGGTGGGCACGTGGGTGGGGTGAGGTGGATGGCAGTCAGGATGAGGTGGAGAGAGTGTGGGGGGTGTTAATGATTTGATGGATTTGTTACCAAAGTCTGCGGTGATGGTCTCCCATCGGCCACCGTTGTGGCGTTCCATGAGAGAGAGTAGAAGTTGCGGCGCGCTGTTGTGGAGGTCATGTCTTAGGCAAGACATGGTGGGGCAGTTACCGGCCATGTGGCCGTTGCTTGTGAACTGCCCATACATGGGGCAACGCATGGTGGGGTTGTGGGTGAGAAGGCGGGTGTTGTCTACACCCCACATAAATTCTTGCTTGTGAGTGAATTGAATGTTGGTGAGTGTTATGTATTTTTTGTGGAATTTGAAGTCGGCTCCGTCTTCCGCGGCGCGGGCAAGGAGGGCACCGTGTGTGGTGGTGGTGGTGGTGGTGGTGTGTGTGTGTGTGTGTGTGTGTGTGTGTGTGTGTGTGTGTGTGTGTGTGTGTGTGTGTGTGTGTGTGTGTGTGTGTGTGTGTGTGTGTGTGTGTGTGTGTTTGGTGTTGTATGTGTGGGCGTCCGTTTTCAGGTTGGTGTATATGTAGGGTATGGGTTCTGGCTTCCCCTAGGGTTTGTGGTATGAGGGTGTATGGCTATGTCCAATGGCCTATCGTCGCGTCATAACCTGTGGTGTAGGTTGTGTCTGGTGGGTGTCTATCCGCAGCTTGGTTAGCGAGTGTGTCCGCGAGATCGTTACCTAATGAGTGGTTGTGAGCTTTGATTTTCCCAGGGTGTGTGATGATGCCGGACTCGCAGCGGATCACCCGATGTCTTTGTATGCCGTGTTGAGAAGACCAAGTTCGAGAAGTAGTCATAGGTGGTGAGGAGTCGCCCCGACATCCACTTAATTCCCTTTCCGGTCACGGAATTTGGTACTCTTGGTAGCCACGCCACGGCTTTTTTGACATAGTGGTCAAGGCAGGCAACCGCCTCTAAAGGGATGCACGTGGGCAAGTTGTTGGGCTTTTGGTGCCGAAAGATTTCTCTTGCCGTCCATCTCGCTCACGCGGAAAACGTCTTGCGTAGGTTGTTCGCCGTCGCGGACGATGTGGAGGCCGCTTCTTCCTCGGTTGGGATGCCTTCTCCTGCCACGGCGCTCTTCACCCGCGCCGTGCTTCCTCGCGCCGCGCGTGAGACGCCGCTTGTCGCCTCCACATTTTTTATTTCATCGTTGTGTGGGAGTTTCTTATGTTTTCTTGGGTTTCATTTGCTAGGTTTGTGCACAATGCAGCGCTTCAATTTGCCGTGCCTTGGATTTCATTACCCTCTTGCCACTCTTGCTCTCTTGGTTCCCTCCCCCGTTTTCGCGTCCACGTTCCTAATGTGTTTATTCTAATGAAATAAATATGCCCGGAACGGTACCTGCTGTATGTTTTGCGGTGTCGTGAACGACTACAGCAGTAAATAATATGTATGTCAAATAACCCCAACTTAATTGTTTTGCCAGTTTACCCTAGGGCACGTTTTGCCAAAGATGTCAGCTTGCTTACAATTTGGCCAAAAGACACCCACAGACAGGGTCTGGGGGTCAATTAGCGCAGGATTATAGGGATGGGTGGGTGGGTTCGCGCGAAGCCTAGATTGGCTGAGCGCGAAAGCAGAGAGTGCCTAGGCTCGTGGCTAGCTACGGCTTATAAGGCACGGGCTAGCTAGAGCTGACCGTTGGGGAAGTCGTTGGTCGTTGGCTGCGTCTAACTTGTTCGGGCAAGGTGGTTGCCCTGCAGGCGAGACGCGCCGATATTAACGGTAACATTAACCGCTAGAGTTACTGTCCCGTACACATGATATTGGATATGCAAACCTCTAGATTCAAATCAATCTGACCATTTACCCTAGGGCACGTTTTGCCAGTAACTTAAAGCCAAAGGCTTGCACAGCCAGAATTAGTGTTGCGGGGGGGACGGAGTGAGCCAGCCGAAGAACCGCCAAGCAACAGGTGTTGGGGTCATGGTTGGGTCAATATATTTTCCTTCGGTCACCGAGCTGTTTTTGGCCCAGCCACCCATAAATTTGATTACGGGGAGGGGGGCGCCGATGCAGCTGGCAGCGGACGCTGCGCCTTTCCGTAGGCTGTGCGATGTCCACTTGAAACCGGCGGGGGCGGCGGAGTTGACGGTACGGAGGGCGAGGGTGAGCCAGGCGGAGATGGTGGCCGCGGCGCCCCACTCGGCGGAAGGTTCAGAAGGGGAGCAGCTCCAAAAGGCGAGTGGGGGGGGCGTGTTGTAAAATTGTTTGCAGAAAGTCGCGCGCTGCTCCGTGTAGTAGATGAGCAGGTCTGCCAGGACGGGGTTAGCTGCGACCGGGATAGCGATGACAGGTTTATCTGCCGCGTCGCGGCGCTGGTCCCCTTTAGATTTACGTACGAACATGCAGATTTGTTGAGAGGGCCTGTCGACCACTAGGTCGCCGGTCTGGCAGCGGGCGCCAGTTTCGGCGCGGCAGAAAAACGTGTAATTGACACACACCGCTAAACAGGCTCTGAAGCGCTGCATCTGAGGGAGGGCAGCAGGGGTCCACGCGAAAGTGCCGCGTAGGGTGTTGGCGGCGTGTAGGATGTTCAGCGCGACTTGTGCGGGTAGCGGGAGGCGAGCGGCGGTGGGCAGCAGGCGGCGCTGTAGCATGTCGAGTCCACGGCGGGCGTCCGCCAGGAGTTCGCCCACGGCGATAGGTTGGCGCCGGTGGTCGCGGAAGTACTTGTTAATTGCGCTGAAGTAAGGCTGCAGCGAGCTGGCAGCGACCGTTCCCAAGAGGGCTAGCCAGGCCGTGTAGCGGACCATCGTGGCCGGCGTGGCCTGTAGCGGGGCGATATTTTCTTCTGCACAAAAAATAAAAAACTGTCGAATTGCGCTCTGGTAGCTCAGGTACGTCGAGGGCGCTAGCGAGTTGCTGAGTAGGGCAACCGCTGTAACCCCGAGCTTATCTGATCCTAGGAGGTCTTGAAAAGTTTCAGCCAATTCGGAGGACCAGGGCGACTGTGCTGCTTCGAGGCGTAATTCGTAGCGCGGGGGTCCTGTACGCAGAGGGCGGACGTCCTGTACAGGCGCATTTAATCGGTCCGGGCGTATCGCTCGGCCAATCGCACCGCGTCGGGTGTAGAGCCAAGCGGGGGTGCTAGCCGAAAGGCCACGATGCTCCAAGCGGGAGGTCCGACCCCTTCTTGCTTGCCTAGCCTGCCGGGGAAGAACAGGTCGCGGGACGCTGGGAAGTGCACGGTCTCGGTGGCCAAGCGGGCGAACGCGTGGTACCATGTTTTGTTTCGCCAGTAGGGGGCGATGACTGTTGCCTCGGCTTGAGCTTGTTCGAGTTTCGCGGCGAGTGCGGGTAGGGCCGACCAAGGGGGGTTGCAGTAGTTGTTCTCGCGTCTCCACGCCGAGTCGGGGAGGTGTAGGCAGTCGATGTCCTCGCACAAGGGGTCGCGCCAGCGGGCGTTGAAGCGTGGCAGCTGCGTGTTGAGCATAGACGCGAACCGGTCGATTGTATGCGGGCCCCACCGACGCTGGAGGTGGTTGAAGAGTTGAGGGTTTAGCTGCCAGTCCTCGGAGTCCAGTTCGCGGCTGAGCGTGTCGGCCCAGACGTTGGCGGCCGACCGGATGTAGCGTGGGCGGATGTGGATGTCGTTGGTGTCGAGTAGGAACCACAAACGCCGTAGCTCGGTCATCATGACGGGCGACCGGGAAGTTAGCTTGGTTAGGACGGCGACCACGGCAGTGTTGTCCTCGTGGAGGAGGACTTGTCGTCCTCGGAGTTGCGGGAGAAAGGTTTCGACCGCGTGCCGGACTGCCCGAAGCTCCTTCCACGTAATGTGTTGGAGGCGGTCGGTGGCGCTCCAAAACCCGCGGGCTTGGTAATTGGCGTCCTCGTTGAGGACGGCCCCCCATCCGTAGTCGCTCGAGTCGGCGTGCAAATAGGCGGTCTCGATGGGCTTGTAGATCGACCGGCCGTTGTGTTGGGAGGGTACCGTGCGCCACCACTCGAGGTCGCGCCGGAGTTGGTGGGTGAGGCGCACGCGTCCCCCCCAACCGGTACGGGTAGCCAAAACGTTGTGGAGCTCGCGCAAAAAGAATCGGGCGGGCGCGATGGCGAGGTAGAGAAATTGCGCTTTTCCCGCGAAGGCTGCGAGTTGGCGTGTGGGTAGCCATCGTGCGTTGGACGCTGCTCGTCCGAGCAAGGACGAAGCGTGTTGTGCGAGGTGGTGCAGTTTTGCGAGTGGGGCGCGAAACTCGCCGCGGTGTAAATCCACCGTGAGGCCCAAGTGGTCGCCGACTTGCGTTGGCGTCCACACACCTTTCTTGGGGTTGCGCTGTAGGCCGAGGCTGTCGAGCAGGGCTTGGACGCGCTGCCGAAGTAAGAGTGCCTCGTCGTAGGAGTCCGCCAAGAAGAGGAAGTCGTCCATGTAGGGGAGTAGTCGGGTTCCTCGCCATCGCGCGTTTCGGAGGAAGCGCTTGGACGGGCGGCGTGGGCCGGCCGGTGTAGCTGCGGGCGTGGGAGGTGGTGGGCGGCGTAGGTGGTTCGTAAACACTTGCGTGAGTTTGCAAAAGTAGTAGGCGGAGCCCGACCACCCCATGGGGAGGCACGCGAGGCGCCATAAGGTGCCGCGGTAGTTGACCGTGAAGTAATCCCGGTCTTCCTCCCGGATGCCAAGGGTGTAGTACCCATCGGCGAGGTCGAGTGAGACGAAGTAGTCCCCCGGTCGAGATAGATGGCGGAGGTGCTTGAGGGTCTCGCAAGTCATGTTGAACGTCGAGCAGTAGCGGTTGAGTTCGCGAAGGTCGATAATCAAGCGCCATTGATTGCATCCGGGTTTTGGAACCAAGAACATCCGGGAGACGTAGCGTGGGTTCGTAGAGCGCTCCCACGCGCCGCAAGCCTCGAAGCGTGGTAGTTCCGAGTTGAGAAACTCGAGTTGGTCGGGTGTGGCGTCTAGCATGGAGATGCCATGGTTGAACGGCTTGGGACGTAGGCCGTGCTTGAACTTCACACGTACGCCGTGGCGGATCCAACTTAGGACTTGGCCGCTCGCGCCGATGCGCTCCCACTCCCGCCATTTTCGACGTACGCGGTGGCGCATGAAGGAAGATGTCGGGGAGCAGGAATCGGCGCGGCGGGCTACACCATCATTTCTTGCTTGGGGTTTTAGCCGAGTCGGTCGGCTTGGGTGGGAGGGTTGCTCGTGCCGCGGCTGCTGCTGCTGCGGCGGCCTTGCGTTTGTCGGCGGCGGCTTTGCGGCTCCGAGCGTCGGGGCCGTTGGGCTTGTCCGGTGTGACCTTCGCGAAAGCGGCGCCGGCGGCGGCCTTGCTGGCAGCGTGTAAGCTGACTTCAAGCGTGCGGTCGACGAAAGCTTGGCGTAGCGCGTCCAATGTGCCGGAGACCGCGGTAGGACGCGGTCGGCAGAAGCGCTCGTGTGCCAATTCGGCGAACACGCGGTCCGCATCCGTGCTCGTTTGTCCGCCCTTGGTGAGGCGGAGGAAGCCCAATCGAGTACGGGCGGCCTCCTCCGTCGCTGTGTGGGTGCGATGGCCCGCTCGGATGAGGGCAATCGCTGCCGCCTGCTCTGTAGGTAGAGGTGGGCCGTGCGACAACGTGTCCAAAGCCTCGCCAATTGCCGCGTTGGCGCAACTGTCGAAGAAGGCATAGCACCCGATGTGTAGGTACTCGTCGTATGCCGCTTGGGTGCGTTTGTCGCTTAGGGCACGGGCGGTGTCGTCCGTGAGAGTCCACAGACGTGGCTCCTCGACGTCTCGGGGGGGACGTTCGAGGCCGGCCGGGATGACTTCGCCGTAGTAGGTGAAGTCGACAAACTCGGCCGCGGAGGGGTCGGGTTCGTCGTCGAGCAGGTCGATAGGTGGCTCGGGGGCCTCCTTACCACCCTCCGTCGCTGTGGTCGCGTCGGTGGGAATGGACTGCTGTTGATCAGTAGTAGCAGGTGTGGCTGTCGTCGGCCGGAGCTGAGCGAGTAAGGCAGCGTTAGCCGCCAAAAACTGCTCAGTAATCCGTTGCTCCGATGCCAAAACTGCCGTACGAATCTGCTCGGCTGTGCGTTGTTCGAGTGTAGTAGCGTGAGGGTCGGCCGCTGCGGCGGACGTAGACTGCTCAGGCTGCATATTGGGGAACTGCGTAGCTGAACGAGGGGAAGTGTCGCGTGACGCTCGAGTGCGCATGGGACGAAAAGGTAAAACTGACACCCTGCTCGACTACTAGAGTCGAGACTGCATTCGCGCGAAGCCTAGATTGGCTGAGCGCGAAAGCAGAGAGTGCCTAGGCTCGTGGCTAGCTACGGCTTATAAGGCACGGGCTAGCTAGAGCTGACCGTTGGGGAAGTCGTTGGTCGTTGGCTGCGTCTAACTTGTTCGGGCAAGGTGGTTGCCCTGCAGGCGAGACGCGCCGATATTAACGGTAACAGTAACCGCTGATTATCGGTTACTGTCCCGTACACATGATATTGGATATGCAAACCTCTAGATTCAAATCAATCTGACCATAAGTAAGAATTGGTTATACATCTGCCATCACGAGCAGAATTACAGTAATAATCGTCAGGGATATGTCAACAATAGTGCTCCGGACTTCATTTGGACACGTCTCCTCGACGTCCGATACCCCGATTCGTCAGACTCGACTTGGGCTGGCTGCTCCTCTCCTGTCCTGCTCGCCGAAGATCACTGTAACTGTCACTGCGATGGCCGTTGTCGCTCTTAGGGGCGGTGTTTCCGTCGTAACGGATTGCGCGGCTCGCGCAGAACTTGGTCGTCCTCGCCTCGCGAGCTCCGTTCCGCATCATCAGCGGCAACCCTCGCGGGCGCTGCATTCTCACAGAGAAGCAACGTCAAGCCGAAAGCTTCACATGTCATTTCACAGCCGGCAGCGAGCGGTATTGGTTCGTGGTGCTGCTGCCTCAACACCCGGGATGCTGTCAATTGACGCGGTGGAGGCGGTGCCGGTGATGGAGAACGGCGAGCTGACTGCCTTTCCACCGGCGGCGGGCGTGTATGCGGTGTACAGTCCAGAGGGAGAGCTGCAATACATCGGTATATCCCGAAAGGTGAGTGTGAGTGCTACAAGCGTGGCCGGATAGTCTGCCCCTCGGTCGCCTTTCTCTGGTCCGAAGGTCAGAGTAGTGTCCGAGATTCGGCATATTGCTCGTGTCGAGTTTTCCCTAACCATATCATGACATGAAATAATGAAATATCCTTATGACTATTAGAATGAAATCCCTAGAGTAAATGCGTGGCCTGCTTGACATTGGAGTCTCGTCCTGAATAACGTTTGCACGCACGGTGTTTCTGCCTTGGCTGCAGGTGAGCAGCAGCATAATGGGCCACATGCAGGACCTGCCCGATTTGGTTGGCTCCGTGAAGGTCGCCCTCCTTGCCAATGATGACAAGGACACAATGATGGCGTCCTGGAAGTCGTGGGTGCAGGAGACAAGTGCGCGCCGCCCAAACGCGTTGATGCTACACGGGCTTTCATGCATACGCACATCGCAGAACATTGCCGCACAAACATGCGCGCAAGCTCACAATCACGCACAGCTGTGGCTACACACACCATCACATACATAACCCCTACTCCTAACACACATACACAACACAAACACACACACATACAAACCCACACACGCACGAACACACACACACAGACACACACACACACACACACACACACACACGCACGCACGCACGTACACACGCACGCACACACAAACACACACACACTCACATACTCACTTTCACACATTCACACACCTACACACACACACACACACACACACACATAAATACACAAAGAGACACACACATAAATACACAAAGAGACACGCAGATACATATGCACACGCGCGCGCGCAAACACGCACACACGCACACACACACACACACACACACTCACACACACACACACACACACACACACACACACACACACACACACACACACACACACACACACACACACACACACACACACACACACACACACACACACACACAAAAAGCCATCATTGTTCTCAATTGTATATACTCTCGCAGATATTGGTCACAATCACGGTCACATCATTTGCCTATTTCCGCAATCACTCGCGTGTATAGGTAATTCCCGATTGACCTAAACGTCATTTTGAATGCGCCCTATGTCACGTCCACCCGGCGCCCCACCTTCAGTCTCCAGCGCAGGCAAGGTACCGCCCGGAAATGCCCCCGGCATCAAGGACTGGACGCAGGGTGGCACGCGCACTGTGAAGCCGGAGCTGCGGATGATGAAGCCGGGCACAGGCGTGGGGGACCTCAGCTGCCCCATCGATGACCTGATCGAGCAGGTGGTGCAGTCGCACAGGGTGGTGGCGTTTATCAAAGGGACGAGGACGGAGCCCGCATGCGGCTTCTCTTTCAAGGTACCGGAGAAAGACACTTCAACGTATATTTTAATGAATTTGAGGGTATGCATGGTTAGAGTTTTGAAGATTTGTGATTGTGCTCGGCCTACTGATTATAGGGTTGTGTTCTAGGGTTTGATTGGTTCCAGCTCAAAAACACTCCATGTGTGCGTTTGACCTGTCAAGACCGTTACATGTTTCATTGGCGATGATTTAAAATGCTCTGTGAATGACCTGGCGGTCTGTCTGACGGTATGTTTCAGGTGCTGTCGCTGCTAAATAGTGCCAAGGTAGACTACGAGGTGGTGAATGTGTTTGATGAGGTACACAACCCCGGTCTGCGCGAGGCCATCAAGACCTACAGCACGTGGCCCACAATACCGCAGGTAAGGAAGCAGGCTGCTTGATATCCATTTCCCATTGCCTCACTTCCATCACCCTGAAATACATGGAAAAGTCAAACAGAGTCTCACACACACACACACACACACACACACAAAGCGCACACACGCACATACATCTACACTCACAAATTCAAATATAAATTTGCACACACACACACACACACACACACACACACACACACACACAAATTGAAATTAGAATTCAACACACATGCACGCATAAATATAAACAAGCAAACACACACACACACACACACACACACACACAAAACGCACACACGCACATACACCTACACTCACAAATTCAAATAGAAATTTACACACACACACACACACACACAAATTGAAATTAGAATTCAACACACATGCACGCATAAATATAAACAAGCAAACACACACACACACACACACACACACACACACACACACACACACACACACACACACACACAAAACGCACACACGCACATACACCTACACTCACAAATTCAAATATAAATTTGCACACACACACACACACACACACACACACACAAATTGAAATTAGAATTCAACACACATGCACGCATAAATATAAACAAGCAAACACACACACACACACACACACACACACACACACACACACACAAAACGCACACACACAAAATGCACACACGCACATACATCTACACTCACAAATTCAAATAGAAATTTGCACACACACACACACACACACACACACATACACACATAAATTCAAATTAGAATTGAACACACATGCATGCATAAATATAAACAAGCAAACACACACACACACACACACACACACACACGCACACACGCACACACACACACGCACACGCATGTATTCAGATGTTTTGTTTCTCAACTTGCAAGAACAGCCAAACTGGTGCCGTCATTTCGCATCTGCGTATTTGATTTGCTAGTACACTTTCCCTGCTCGCGTTAGGTGTACGTTGACGGCGAGTTTGTGGGCGGCGCTGACATTATGGTGGAGATGAGCGAAAACGGCGAACTGGCAACACTGTTGGATGTTTCTGAGAAGTAAGCGGTGAGGAGAGCATCGCTTTTGCCTTGCCAGGCAGCACCGCCGTCTGGTCTCGGTAGCAACGGGCCTTCATTTATCATCATCTCTGCTACTCATCCCTCGCAGCAAGATTACCCGAGTCCCCCATTGAAGCACGCTAAAGCGGTTGTCCAGCGACTTTTTCGCACGCATCGGTCTTTAAAATTATGAGCGTGTTGTGATTATTCGTTTATATGTCTCTAAAACTAAGCCTGCATTCAAACTTCATAGCTCCGCAGCCTCGTGCCGTTGCATTTGTGTGGACTGCTTTAGAGCTGTCAACCATTTGGGAATGGGCGTGACTATTGGTTCACATTCTAAACGCTTGAGTAGTACAAGTCAGAGTTGAATTCTGCGGAGCGTGTAATTAGAACGTACGGTCAGCGAAAGTTTATCATCGTGCAGTTGCCCATGTATCGGGTTGCCTGTGCCTCCCTGATTGCAAGGGCCTTAAATTCTTCCCCCTGTCCACGAAGACGCACGAACGCACAATAATCCTAACAACCGTGTTTATTGCTAGCCTATGTGTGCGTGTGTTTGTGTGTATTTGTGTGTGTATCTGTATGTTTGTGTATGCCTGCTTGTGTGTGTGTGTGTGTATCTGTGAGTGTTTGTGTGTTTGTTTGTGTGTGTGTGTGTGTGTGTGTGTGTGTGTGTGTGTGTGTATCTGGGAGTGTGCATGTGTTTGTTTCTCTCTCTGTGTGTGTGTGTATTTGTGTGTGTGTGTGTGTATCTATATGTGTGTATGCGTGCTTGTGTGTGTGTATATCTGTATGTGTGTGTATGCGTGCTTGTGTGCGTGTATTTTTTTCTGTGTGTATGGGTGTGTGTGTATCTGTGAGTGTGCATGTGTTTGTTTGTGTGTATGTGTGCGTTTGTCTGGTGTGTGTTTATGTGTGCGTGCGTGTGCGTTCGTCTGTTGTGCGTGTATGCGTGTGTATGTGTATGGATGGATTCGATACTAGACATGTAACATCATGGCTAAGAAAATAATTATGGATGAAATATCTATCATCAAATTCTTAGTTTTAGGGTAATCGTCACTCATCTCAAGTACTACATAATTGTTCATAGGTGAATAATGTTCGTTGTCACGTAATACACATTTTGCTGCGATTCGTTGGATACGATTGCTTTTAGATTTCTTTACATTGTATACAAGTGTAATTGGATGCAAATGAAGGACTATCCACCCCCCTCCCCCCCTATGTCGTGTCTATGATACTTTTTGGTAATTCCATTTAAAAGCAGAAACACATCACCCACAAGTACACTATTACTACATATTATTAAAGCACATTACAGTGATGGCAAGGCCGCGAGATCAAATCCACATTAAATCATATCAGGTCATACTAATATATCGTGTCCATCCGCTGAATCTCCACATGGGGATGGGATGCGAGAAGAACATACGCGATAGATATGATGTATATAATAACGACGGGGTACCTATTCTTGACACCCGCTCATATCGTGCTTTTGGCTTGAGCACCCAAAAGCACAATCTCATTGCACTCGAATAAAATTGCACCAGTCATAAGGCATTTCACATCGGGTCACTTTCGCCGCTTTCTTGATGATGCGCGCCGTATTTCCGTGAATTTATGCAACGTGTGTCGGCGCCAACCCTCAGTTGTATTCTCGGGTCGTTCCTTGCACTACCTTGTGATACTGCTATGTTTAGGGTGGTTGTGCGACTCCGGCTGCTTGCTCCCACCCCCCCGGGTATGTGGCTAGTGGGTAGCTACATTTGGGCTAGGTGGATTATTGCCTTGATTCGCCTACATTACGTAGTTTTTTTCTTCTAAGCACTTGATAAAATTGACCACAAAACACTTATAATAAGAGTGTCCATATAGATTGACGGGATGCTCGTGTGTTATTAATACTAGCGGTGCCATATCATCGCATCACGCACATCATTGTGAGCAAAACCCTTGTTTTGGACAATAACCTAAATTTGACAATAACCAACATGGCCCCACCAAAGCCGGCCTCGCGAAAGCAAGACTTGGGCGCAAAATTTATGCCATGGAAGCCCTTTTGGGGTCCTTTTAAATACGGTCTTGATACATGGATAGGCTTGGGGGGGGGGGGGGGGGGGGGGGGGGGGGGGGGGGGTTGCAAGTGCGACGATCACATTCCGCTGCCAAATAGGCAAAAAAGAATAGTGTCGAATTTCGATCCGATCTCCACCAACCCTTTTTCCGAGTCGTCTTTTATTCCTTCTCTTTCATGTCCTCGCATCACCTTTACATATTATTTATTGGTGGTCGGGCCGCCCGGCGGCTCCGGAGGAGGGTGCGTTCGCATGCCCGTTCACACTCATCAACCCGATCCACCTCCTCGTGGTGCGATGATGACTCTACATCCGCGCCAAGCCTGTCACGGTAGGAGGCTAGGCGGGGTCAACCGACGGCTTATGCGGTTCGCGTGTTCATATAATTGAAATTGAATTTGTATTTTGCCACAAGCACCGATAAACCGGTTGATGACTCATGGCGTACCCATTAATGCCATCTAGGTTTAAGGGCTACAGTTTTACGCCAAGGGGTCTCCTTATCCATCCCTCTCCTTTGGCAATGGCAACATTAAAAACTACATGCAACTATTAAGAAAAATAATTACTTTGCTATCTCCACGACTCGCGGCTCGCTCCTGCCACTCGAGGGCGGTGATCAACCTAGCTGGTCATCATGTGCTGGTCGAGTAAGGCCTACCTGACCTTTGCTCATGTGCGATTCTAGTCGTGCAGGAGATTGGGGGGGGGGGGGGGGGGGGGGGGGGGGGGGGGGGGGGGGGGGGGGAGAGACATGCGAAAAAACCCTCCCGCGGCCCCGACTCGATCCACGCACACCTCGACTGAGATAATGCCCGCTCTTCCCGTCGTAGATGTCTTGCTAGCTTAGGCTTCGCTGCCCTAAGGGGCAAGGTGAGACAATAACAAATGCAACTTGCATCATCTTGTCACTTCTACATGCACGCCAAGTGTTCTCATGTCCCCGGCCGGCTGCTAATTTCTTCCAACTATCCGCAAAATACCGTCCGTACCCCCCGTGTTGGTTTACGTTGAGAGAGGGTCGACTACACAAACGTTGTGCCGTCGAGATAACCCTTAGCACAACGCATAAGGCCTTCCTATCGAAGGTGGGTATCATTAAGGGGAGAGTTTGGGGGGCACAATGGGTTTGTGATCCAACCCACAAAGGAGCCGGGTACAAACTTTTTTCCAAAACCCTTCGTCAAAGGTCTTCCGGGCAGTAGTTGAACGCGAGGCTCGTCTCCGCGCGACCTTGCCGCTCCTAAAATCGCGGTTGTCCTCCTCACTGTTTGTGCCGAGCCTCTCACCCTTGGGTCGGCTCGACTTCAAGAGCGCTAGTCGACGTCGAGCAAGCGCCTTGCCCCGGCGTTGCTTTCCGGCGGTCTCCCTAAACCTCTAGCACCCGCGTCCCACCGTTGATGCGACCGTACTCTCCCCGCATCCATACGTACATGAGATACATGTCCCATTCCCATAAGAAGGCCTCCCCCACATTGGACGCGCTACGCCGAAGACGGGACCGTGGACCGATCGCTCGAAGTCGGCCCATCAAGGCATCAGCTACGGAAGCGTTTGCTAAGACCACACAAAGTATGACACATGGACCCGGCGCCAAGGCCAAGAAGGTGGCCGCCAACAAGCGCAAGACCACCGCTGCTGCAATGGTTGCGTCGTGAGTTCCCGCCGGAGCCAAGCCCAACAACGCGACCAAGCCACCCACGACGAAGTGATGGATTTACCCGCCGCGCCGATTCCTCCTTGTCGTTATTCAAATACATGTGTCACCGCGTATGATGAAGATGGCACGATTGGGAGTATATCGGCGCGAGCGTTCAAGCCGTGAATTGGATCCGCCACGGCTTGCGAATCGATTTCAAGGATGGCCTAAGCCCCAGGCCTTTCAACCACGGAGTCTCCATGAACGACGCCTAGCAAACCCAACTAGACTTCCTCTCCACTAAGCTATTGCGCTTCGAAGCTTGTGGAGCTTTTTAGTGCGCGCCCACAACACTCGCTACGTCTAACGCATGCTATTCGTCCCCAAGCCCGGTACAAACATGTGGTGCCTTGTAATAGACCTACGGAAGCTCGACAACTAGTGCTCGGAGCTCAACGTATCGTGCAAGATCCTCAAGCACATACGTCACATGTCACCATTGGCCAGCTGCTTCGTCTCAATGGACCTCGTGGACGGCTATTACGCGCTCGGCACCCGGGAAGATAACCACCATTTTTCACGATCAACTACCGGGCCGAACTGTGGCGCCTTGCGTGTTTGCCGATGGGTTGGTATGGGCCGGCCTACTATTTCTGCAAGCTCACACATGCGATCACAAACACCTTCCGCCGTCCAGCAACACCGCCGACTACATGCATGGCCACCCCTCATAAGCCCAAAAGGCGCTTCTTGCGCAACACCCGATGGCGCAGAGGGCACCTACTCCCCTACATTAATGACTTCATGTTTATGGCCGACTCCCGAGCAGCCGTGTTGCTCCTTCGCGACCGCGTCGAGACCCTTCTACACCGCTTCAGAATACAACGCAACCCCAAGAAAGTCTTATGCGAACCAACTCAGGTGGGCGACCACCTCGACATCACGACCGACGTCCCCAAAGGCGAGTTTCGGGCCCCCACCGAGAAACTACACGCCCTCTCCATACATGCCTCGGCCTAACTAGGACGAGCCGTCTCCAACGCCAAATGGCTACTAGTCCGACAGCTCGCATCTTTTGCCGAGAAGGCAAAATTTCTCTTCCCGGACATCGCACAATCACGTTTCTTCTTGCGATAACTACAATCAGTGCTTGTTGAGCGAAAATGATGGGGAGGCCGCGTCCGCATGACGGATCAACGAAAGCACGTCCTCGGGTGGCAGCGTACAATGCCCGGCCAATAAAACGGACGCTCAATCTACAAGCCAATATATCGAGACCGCCTACCTCTACGCCGACTCCATCGGCTATAGGTGGAGCACTCTGTTGAACGAAAAACCCCGCGTTCCAAGCGCGTGGGTTTTGGCACGACGGTGACCGCAAGCATCACATCACGTTGAAGGAGTTCCGCGCCGTCGGCGAAACGTCCTACTCCGCGAGCACAACATGGCGGCCGTGGCTACGCTCACCAAGCTTACCACACACTCCCCCGTCATGACGACAGAATTGCGGCGCTTATAGCTTATGTTGGACGTCAACGATATCCGCATCTCCCCCGTTACATCCGTTCGGCCATGAATATTTTGGCCGGCAGTCTCAGTCGGAACCTGGACCGCAACGATTAGCAGTTCAACCCGCGAGTCGTTAGCTACCTCCAGTCCGTATGGGGACCACAGTCTATCTACCCCTTTGCATCGATGGAGAACACGCAGCTACCGCGTTCCAACGCTAAGTGGCGCGACCCCCAATGCGAGGACATAGATTGCCTACACCTCTCCGATTGTCAAAGCGAAGGGAACTACTGCAACCCGCCTTGGGGGGCGCTGCTTGCACTTTGCGCAAAATTACGCCAATCGGGAGCGGCCGCTACACTAATCGCACCACATGGGTCCGACATTCCGTGGTTTCACTAGCTTCACCGCATGGCCTCGGAGACCATCCCCTTCCCCGCCACACAATAACTCTTCTTTCCATGACGACGGGGCTCGCGCGAGCATGGTGGACCGTTGTGGCCTTTCGGCTACCACGCCGGCATGGCTGCACATCCGTAGAGGTGCGACATGCCGCACACTACGCACTACAAGCCCGCAGATGGCCGATTTACCCCCCTCACGTACATACCACATGGACGGGCACGAGCCTTACGCCCGCGCAATGTGGACGGCTACCATGGCGGGCAAGCTACGCCCCATGTTAGGGACCGACATCATCGAGACTACCGCGTTTAATCCTCATCAGCTCGTTCGCGACTACCGCTTACGCGAACTACGACAGCGGCATGCTGCATTTCGCCGCTTTTTGCCACGAGGAGGGCACTTACCCACTGCAAGCAACTAATTTGTTCATCTAACGCTGAACGGCAAGGGTAGGTCTACATGTACCATGTCCGTGGCATCGCTAGAACATTACTACTCGGCGTTCAATAAGTTCTTCCGTGATCACCAACAGCAACCCATCACAGTCGGGAAACTGCTTGCGGACGCACGGCGCGGCCTCGAGATGGAGGAACAACGAATTCTAGCTTCGGACGCTCAACTTCCGATCCCGGCCTCGCTAGCCAGCACCCTCCTACAATCCACCTCAGCGCTTCGCACTGAGACTAATCGAATGCCGCCTACTCGACAAGACACCCCCACGTTTCGGGGTATACTCGCAGTGTTCATCAACTACGCTTTCTTTTGCAGACCGGAGTTGGGCGTACTTTGCCAGACCAACGACGTGACAATCGACCAACCCCTAGGACAGGTCGGTCTCTTCATCCGCAAGGTTTAAGGCGACCAGCGAGCCGAAGCGGCCCACAA
Organism: Tetraselmis chui; assembly: GCA_026401115.1. NCBI lineage: Eukaryota > Viridiplantae > Chlorophyta > Chlorodendrophyceae > Chlorodendrales > Chlorodendraceae > Tetraselmis > Tetraselmis chui. The sequence goes on from JAPMLY010000981.1 coordinate 111,583, forward strand.
ACCCGTCTTAGCTATACCGATTGGCGACAACCCCAGCCTTGCCGACATGCTCGAGTGGTTCTCCGACCAACGCATCGCTTGCCGCGCCAAATATTACAACATCCCCCGCCAACTGCAATTGGGAGCTTCGCACCTTACAAAAACTCATGAGACAGTCGGACGGCCGCAACCCTCTCCGCTTGGCTGCTCGAAACATACAAAGCCATCGGCATCTCCCCGCTCCCCGGCTTCAAGTAGACATCGCACAACCTCCTCTAAGGCGCCGCTCCCGCCGCAAGTTACATCGGCGCGCCGCTCAACGCACGTCGCCCAAAAATCATGGGTGTATGGACCAATAACAACGCAATTGCCGAAGGGAAATACATCGACCCCCAAGATGATCCCATTTCCAGCGACGTGGCATTACCGAATTATTTCGGTTGGCTCGTCCCGTCACAACCGCTTCACTAAAACTAGAATGCGCAAACCTTCGTCTTTAAATTACTGGCAAACGTTCCCTTGGGTAAATGGCGAAATTGATTTAAATATAGGGGTTTGCAAAACTTACGGACATGTGTGACAGAATGCACACCCTAGCGGTTAAACGCTATGATAAAGCAGTGCGTTGTGTCTAGCCCTCGAGGTGTCAGAGATGGCGAACACAGCATGGAAGGCACCGTCGACTGCGCAGATAACCGCCGTCTGCGCGTCTCGCTCGGCCTTCCCCATAATAAAGCCCTCGATTTCGGAGAGGACGTTGATCTGCATCTCTGCCATCAAGGCACGGTTGCCTATCGCCACCTGAACCGTCGCGCCCTGCGGCAGCTTCCCGCGCGCTTCCCGAACATGAACTTGCACAAGTAGTTAGAAATAAATAGTGGTTTCCTCAAGAAGTCGAATTCTTGAATTGCAAGGTCACTAGCGGCCCATAGTTGTGTTTTGATGATGCCTTTCTGCTGATTTGGCACACATACCCCCACCCACCCACCCACCCACCCACCCACCCACCCACACACACACACACACACACACACACACACACACACACACACACACACACACACACACACACACACACACACACACACACACACACACACGCACTTCTTGTGTTTCTCTCTTTATTTTTGTAATCATTGAAATAATGCTTCTCGAAGATTGGGACAACGCCTCGCGCGATTAACGCCCCAAGCCATGCCCCCACCAACGCTCGCCAGCGGCAACCCTTAAGCCGGTACAATCCCCGAGCACTTGCACTCTCTACTTTGCGCTTGCCCATCTAGGCTCGCGCAACCCACCCACCCAACCCATAATTAGCGGTAATCTCCACTCATGCCATGCACGCAGTATAAAAGTAGGTTGGCATCTTTTGCAAAACATTATCTATGGTAAATACTAGATGCAATGATAAATAAAGCATTCTTTCAATAAAATATCCCTTTTCCAATAACAAGAAGCACTATAGGAATGTGGATAGAGAACAAGGGAAGGGGGGCAAAAGGGCAAGAGTGGCAAGAGGGTCATTGAATCCAAGGCACGACAAAGGGAAGCACTACATTGTGCACAAATCTAATAGATAAAACGCAAGCGAACACGAAAAACTCCCATGCAAAGCTGAAAGCGCAACACGTGGAGGCGACAAGCGGCGCCTCACGCGACGCGCGAGGAGGCACATGGACGATTGCGGCCCATGGTGTGACGAGTACAGTCCTGCAACAGTACATTGCCGGACATTGTACAGGTACTCGTTACGGATACCAATTCGTGCTTTTCCACAGGATGGACGTATACTCGTGGGTACGTCGCTACTGCAATATTGTAATGGTGCTGGTGCTACAGTACGACCAGTACCTCCCGGTACGTACAAATATGCATAATTAATCTAACCAGCCAGATGACGCGCCAGAACGAGCTCTCCAATGCAGAAGGAGCCGCGTCGTGAGACCCAATGCTAGGCATGCCGTGTCTCGAGGACAGATGACGACGGTTAAGCAGCACCAACGCCTGACACGTAAGCGAAGCTTGCAGGCGTAACTAGTCTGGGCTGAAACCTATTTAAGCCCAGTGCAGTAGAGGGAGGTGACAGAACCTTTTAACAATTCCTTTGTTCACTTACAACATCTACTGCCTAAGTACAGCAGTGAAACATCTTTCATCAATTGCCTCTCGACAAACATCGATTGCCATCTTGCAACAACAGACCTAGACAGACTAGAACAGATTTGTGCTAGCGTTTAGCTTTCAGAGGCTAACCGCCACACTGGTTTCGGAGCTCTTTGGTCGACGCACGCTTTCGTTGCTCGTTGATCTGCTCGACGTTGTTTGATTGAGTTGAGATGGCTTCTCTCGGACCCGGACATTACGTGGTTTTAGTAATTCACGTCGGAGGAACTAAACCGTCGGACTTGAAGTTGGTGTTTCAGCGTGAGCCTCGTTCTGGTAAAACTTGGTTCCCAGCTGGCTCTGTCTTACCTAACGAAGAGCCTGTCGACGCTGCTATTCGCGAGTTACACGAGGAGACCGGTCTTGTTTTGACATCAGATGATTTGACGCTGTTGAGTGGTGAACCTGTTAATGTCACACTACCTCAAGGACGACAGCTTGTTTACGTGTACTCGGCTTCTATTCCTGTCATGTTTGCTACGAACAACTTACGTACACCTGCTCAGGTCGAGCAGGCTGTTTTGGAACAGTCGACAGTTAATCCGGATGGCACTTACGTCGTCCCGGAATCCATCAACATTGACGGTCTGACACTTACGCCCTCACAGACTAGGTTACTTCGTGCTAAGAAGCACAAGAGTGAATTACTTCACTTCGGTTACGTGGCTCAGTGGGAATCTTTTTATCGAGCAATCACACAACATGTTCCAGTCATGCTAGACGACATGTCTATCCCGAGACAGTTCTTCATGTACTCCCGGTTTACGACGGTCGACTCTGGTTCTGTCTGGCTGCTGATTCGTGGACACATCAACCGACTGACTAGAGAAGGACCTACATATTTACGAGTGGGAAAGTCGTTGCCAACCCACAACTTGGCTGGACTAACAGTGACCCTCACGGAGACTCAGCGTAAGGCTGCTATTACTTCACCATACCAAGACGGTCGAGTGCCTCATGTACTGGAGGATTGGCTTGAAGCACAGCCTCAGCGTTTTATAATGCTTGGAATTACGGCTGACTCGTACGATGCAGTGTTCTGGGTTACTTCACAGTTTTCTGGACACCTTGGTGGGTGGTGGTTGAACCGGAAAAATCAGCCTCCAATTCCATCTACGTACAACGAGCTTGTTACGGAGTTACGTAAGTCTACGTTTCTTCCGAACATTCAGGACGACGCAATTAACGCTTTGATGAACTTTACGCAGAGCAACACGATGAGTTACGCGGTTTTCACTAAACAGTACAACGACTACTTACGTCGGTCTCGTCAACACCTGACAGCAGAAGTACAATGCGTACGCTTCATTAATGGCCTAGCGAACGATGCACTCAAGAAACTGGCTAAGTCACACCGAGCTCAACTAGGATACCAGACTACGCTAGTGGAGCTGCAAAACTTTTTGAATGACGTCGTGACAGACTCACCGGAACTGGGCAATGCGAGGTCTGCTGCTGGACCATCTGCCCAGCCTACACGCAAGCGCAACTTTGAAGACCCTCTCGAGGAAGCCTCTAACGTCTGGAAACGAAACAAAGGTGGCCGTGGACGTGGCCGCGGACGTGGACGTGGAGGTGGCAACAATGGTGGACGTGGTCAGACATCTGGCCGCGAAGATTTCAATTCGCTCGCAAGTGCGATGACAGCTGAGGAGCGAAAACGACACATGGACGAAGGACTCTGCTTCAAGTGCCACAAGAAGGGACACCGTTTGTTCCAATGCCCGGAGTTCAAAGGGAAGGCACCGATCCAACCCAAGAAGCAATGATGGTGGCAAGGCTGTTCTACAAATGAACTGGAGCAGCCGGCTACATCTACTGTTCATTCTGAGACACTGTTAGCGACAGAGGTCGTCGAAACACCTTCGACATCTCCATCGACTACAGTTGCGACACATGTAACGCAAGTAGCAGGTCGTCGTCGTCAGACTAAGCAGAGACAGAGTCGTAAACCTGTAACCAGACGTTCAGTTGATTGGAAACTGGTTGACTCAGTCTTTGACCCTCTGCATGCACGATTCAACTTCACGTTGGAGGGATGTGCTGATGATGAAGGTCTGAACTCGCACGGTGACTTACCTCACTGTTCGCCGAGTGACTCGATTCTAGACAGAGACTTAACAGGAGAACGGGTGTTCATCAACCCACCCTGGGAGTTAGCTGAGCAGATTGCGCAGCATTTTGAGGATTGTCGTCGAACATCTCCGACATCTACGATGGCTGTATTTGTACTACCGAAGTGGGCGAAATTTACTCAGGTGACTAAGCACTGGAAACTCTATCAAGAATTCCCAGCAAGGACACAGCTTTTTACACGTCAGTCACTGGAGAACCCAGCGCAACAGGAGGTGGTTGCTCCAGCCCCTTGGCATGTACAGCTGTGGTTAGTCGACGCAGATTGTGCGTTTAACGACTCACCAGAACCTACAGCACCTGATCAACCCGACTCGGTACCTGTACCAACAGACGACTCGGAACAGTCCATCGCTACGCTGCGACAATTTTCTTCGCCAGCTACAGCACTACTGACTGACCTCACGGAAGCTCGCCCGTTAATTCGAACTGAGCTGACTGTGAAAACTCCTGATGGCGGACACCAAATTTCTGGATTAGTGGACTGCGCTGCGACACTTGATTTTGTGTCAGAGGACTTTGTACGACGCTTTGCTTTACAGACTCGAAAGTCTGCAAGTAAGACTCCAGTTCGACTCGCTAACGGACAACGAGTGACTTCTACGACAGTCTGTGACGTCACTTTTGAGCTGGCTCGACACGAGTTTCAACGGACTTTTTACGTTCTACGTGATTTACGCACAGCTGATTTAATCCTCGGTTTACCATGGCTTGATGACGAACATGCCTCTTTACAATTTGGTACAACCAGAGTTTTTACACTAATGGACGGCACAGCTGTGGAGACTACACTTGAGGAACGACGCCCTGAGTGTCTACTCCTGTCGTCTACGAAAGTTCAGAAGCTTATGCGCAAGACGCGCCGCAGCAGGGGACGTCACGCTGATTTTTACGTCATTGAACTTACGTCAGCCGCTGAACAATCGACAGACTTTCACACTGGAGAGGAACTAACAGCAGAACAACGTGACAACTTCCGGTCGATACTCTTCGATGACTTCCCGGAGTTACTGCAACCTGTCGACTCTCCACCTGTAAGCCGACAGTGGGATCATCCCATTGAAACAATTGGCCCGATGCGACGTCAACGTCTGAACCGACTGTCACCCGCAGAGCGCGCTGAGCTTAATCGACAGCTCAAAGACGCGGTGGAAGCTGGTTTAATACGCCCCAGCTACAGTGAGTTCGGCTCGCCAATTCTTTTTGTGCGAAAAGCTGATGGCTCGCTACGTCTGTGCATTGACTACCGTGGCCTTAACGAGGTTACGCGTAAAGATGCTTACCCGCTACCGCGTGTGGACGACACTCTGGACGAACTTAAGGACGCGAATTTTTACACACACCTCGACCTCGCTTCTGGATTCTGGCAAGTTCGAGTGCGTGATCAGGACGTTCACAAGACGGCTTTTCAGACCCCTGATGGCTTGATGGAATGGGTCGCCATGCCGTTTGGGCTGTGCAATGCACCAGCTACATTTCAGAGGATGATGAACGACATTCTTCGCGACTTTTTACATAAGTTCGTGACAGTCTACCTGGATGACGTCTGTATCTACAGTCGAACTCTGGAAGAGCACCTGGAGCACCTACGTCTAGTGCTACAGCGATTCAAGGAGGAAGGGCTGAAATTACGCCTTAAGAAATGCTTTTTCGGATTGCAAGAAATGGAGTATCTGGGCTACACTGTGTCAGCCGGGAAAATTTCGGTTTCCACAAAGAAAGTCGAGGCCGTTGCAGACTGGCCAGTGCCCAAGACGCAGAAGGAGGTTCGCAGTTTCGTACAGTTCTGCAACTTCTATGCGAGATTTATACACCATTTTAGCGACCTTACGGCTCCATTGACGGACTTACTGCGGAAGTCCCAGCCACAGAAGGTTACGCTGACGCCTGCCTGTTTGGAAGCCTTCGAGACTCTCAAGTTACGGCTCATTTCCGCGCCATGCCTGATCCTTCCGGAGGTCGGCTCGGACGCGACGTTCACCGTGGCTACAGATGCTTCAACAGTGGGGATTGCAGCAGTCCTGTTGCAAGACCAAGGAGGCGGTCTTCAACCAGTCTCTTACTGGGCGCGTAAGCTGAATCCAGCTGAGCGTGGTAACACTTACTCTGCGTACGACTTAGAAGCTTTGGCCGTATGCGAAGCTGTCAAGCATTGGAGGTGCTATCTTGAAGGCTGTTCTAAGTTCCTTGTCGTAACAGACCACGACACACTGCGGCATCTGCTCAGGCAACCGAACAACAGGCTGAACAAGCGGCAAGCAAGATACCTGCGGGATTTGCAACCGTTTGTGGGCTCGATGACACTTGCATATCGCAAGGGAGCTCTGAACGAAGCCGACCCGTTAAGCCGGCGTCCAGACTTCGTACCTCAGGCCACAGTACCCTTATTTTGGGATGGCGAGGTTCCGTCAGATCGAGAATTACGACGGAAGTCCCAGCTGCTGTTTGAAGACGCACAGTTAAATTCACTGACTGTTAACGCGTTGCAGCTGAGCCCTGAGTTCGCTGATCTCATTCGCGAGGGGTTCTCACGAGATTCGTTTTATGGGGACGATGGTGAGTGGACAAGAGACAGCCGGATAGAAGCCAGAGATGGGTACTTTTGGCGTCTCAATCGCCTCTGTATTCCACAGAACTCTGAGCTCCGACTGAGATTGATCACAGAGCTGCACGAAAGTTCGTCAGCTGGTCACAGAGGAGTTGCTAGCACTCTTGCTAAAGCACTCGACAGATTCTGGTGGAAACGAATCCGCCAAGACGTGAAAGATTTTTGTGAACGCTGCGTCGTGTGCCGACGAGCGAAGATTCGACCGCAGATGGCTGCGACTCTTTACCCATTACCTGTTCCACCCAGACCGTGGCACACAGTTGGTCTTGACTACCTGACACACTTGCCTGAGAGCAACGGCTTTAACAGTGTGCTGATTGTGGTAGACCATCTAACTCGAATGGCCCATTTTCTGCCATGTACAGAGTCGATTACTGCCGAAGAAACTGCAACTTTGTTTTTACAGGGAGTCTACCGTTTACATGGACTGCCCCGTGTGCTGATCAGCGACCGCGACCCGAAATTTGTCAGCGCCTTCTGGCAGACACTTTGGAGACGCCTTGGAACGCGTCTGAACATGTCTTCCAGCCGACACCCAGAAACAGACGGACTGACAGAGCGCGTGAACAGCACGTTTCAGCAGCTTCTTCGTTGCTTCTGTTGCTATGATGGCTCTGACTGGTCGACACTTTTACCACAAGTGGAGTTTGCGTACAACGCTTCGCGTGCACTCGGAATTGAGCACACACCGTTCGAGGCTAACTTTGGTTTTTCTCCTGAGGAGCCTCCTGACCTGCTCTTCAGCATGCGACCGTCGATTCCAATTTCGCAAGACGCAACAGAACGGTTAAGATTGTTACAGGAAGTGCACAACTTGGTACGCTCTGTGTTACAGCTACATAAGGACGAGATGCAGGCGAACACAGAACCGTCTACGGCGCCACACTTCGCTAAGGGAGACAAGGTGTCAGTCGTCACAGCAAATCTTTTTCTGCGAGGACAACCGAACAGGAAACTCAGAGACATACAGCTCGGCCCTTTTTCAGTGGAGGAGCAGATTGGAAAACACAGTTACAGATTGAAACTACCAGCGACAGTACGCTTACACCCTGTGTTCCACGTTAATAACTTACGACCCTGCTCTACCGCTCCGCTACGACCAGCTGTTCCTGTGACTGTACCTGAAGGAGACGATGAGGAGTTTGACGTGTCGCACATCTCTGCTGTGTGCATCAAGTCGCTACCTGGGCGACGAGGCAAATATTTGCTCTTCATGACGCACTTCAGCGATGACGACATCCCACCTGTCTGGCACCGGTTGAACGAGGTGCATCGAACAATTGCGTTACAAGAATTCTTGGAGACGCCCCAATGGCGCAAGTTCGCCAAGACTCAGGCATACATTGACTGCATGCACGCTTTCCCAGCGCGCATTCCTGAGTCCCAGTAACTGCTTCAGTAAGAAGCCAAGAACCACGGAGGTCTGCCTCGCGGCGGCCTCATTGATCTGTCAAGAGGGGGAGGGTACGAGTGTGACGAGTACAGTCCTGCAACAGTACATTGCCGGACATTGTACAGGTACTCGTTACGGATACCAATTCGTGCTTTTCCACAGGATGGACGTATACTCGTGGGTACGTCGCTACTGCAATATTGTAATGGTGCTGGTGCTACAGTACGACCAGTACCTCCCGGTACGTACAAATATGCATAATTAATCTAACCAGCCAGATGACGCGCCAGAACGAGCTCTCCAATGCAGAAGGAGCCGCGTCGTGAGACCCAATGCTAGGCATGCCGTGTCTCGAGGACAGATGACGACGGTTAAGCAGCACCAACGCCTGACACGTAAGCGAAGCTTGCAGGCGTAACTAGTCTGGGCTGAAACCTATGTAAGCCCATTGCAGTAGAGGGAGGTGACAGAACCTTTTAACAATTCCTTTGTTCACTTACAACATCTACTGCCTAAGTACAGCAGTGAAACATCTTTCATCAATTGCCTCTCGACAAACATCGATTGCCATCTTGCAACAACAGAACTAGACAGACTAGAACAGATTTGTGCTAGCGTTTAGCTTTCAGAGGCTAACCGCCACAATGGCGCGGGTGAAGAACGCCGTTGTAGGAGAAGGCATCCCAACCGAGGAAAAAGCGGCCTCCACACCATCTAAGATGGCGGATAACCCGAGCAAGACGTTGTCCGCATGAGCGACATGGACGGCGAGAGAAACCTTTCGGCGCCGGGAGGCCAACAACTTCCCCACTTGCATGCATGGCCATCTCTATCAAAAAAGTCGTTGCGTGGTCGCCGAGAACATCGAACTCCGTGACCGCAAGGTGGCAGTCTTCGTGTCAAAGTCTTCCTCCGCATGTGGGATGTGTTATTGTGTTTGGAACGCTAGTAGTAGAGTGTTAAAGAAGACCTTGCGTTACCTTAGTTTCGCGGGAATGCTGTTTTTGTCCTTGTCCTTGTCCGAGGCTGAGAATACAGGAATACTATGCGTTTCGAGGCGATAAAAGTCCAGGTTACAAGAAGAATAAGATGAGCACGGACATGGAAAATAGGAGGGGAAACAAAAGGGCAAGAGTGACAAGAGGATCACGGAATCCAAAGCACGGCAAAAGGAAGCACTACATTGTGCACAAACCTAGCAGATTAAACTAAGGAAACTCCTAGGCCACGGCGAATGTGAAACGTGGAGGCGACAAGCGGCGCCTCACGCGCCGTTCGAAAAAGCACGGGGACGCTTACGGCCCATGACGCGGGTGAAGAGAGCCGTGGCAGGAGAAAAGCATCCCAACCGAGGAAGAAGCGGCCTCCACGCCGTCTGCGGCGGCTGACAAACCGCGCAAGACGTTGTCCGCGTGAGCCACATGGACGGCGAGAGAGACCTTTCGACGCCAGGAGGCCAACAACTTGCCCTCGTGCATTCTTTTAGAGGCGGTTGCCTACTTGGCTAGCTCCGTTAAGAAAGCCGTGGCGTGGCCGCCGAGAGTACCAAATTCCGTGATTGCAAAGGAAATTAAACGGATGTCGGGGCGACTCCTCGCCACCTCCGAGAGCTTTTCGAACTTGGTCTTATCAGCACGGCGTAGAGCGACTTCGGGAGACGGGGGGCTAGAAACGCCGAACGAACCGGAAGGCACGGCATCAAGGGCAAGTTTTGAGCCTCGGATGCCGTGATAGTGCAAGACACCCACATCCGCGGGGAGGCCATCGCAGCCGTTGGGGAGTTGGACTAACATCGTGAGATTAGTAAGAACCTCGACGCCAACCCCGAGTGCGCCACGAACCTCGGAGATAATTTAAGCAAGGGCTGTCACTAACTTAGAGTGAGTGGTGTGGACCGAAGCATCTCCGCCGCATCGAGCCAAATGGCCAACAAAGCAGTGGCCCACGCATCGTCCGACATGTCAAAATCCGCCGACGCGAACGCACCCCGCATAGCCTGAACCGACAGATGGCGAGAAGCACAAGCAGTGGGGGGCTGTAGAGTAGAGAGGATGCGGGATGAGGGTAGGCCGAAGATGCGACACACCGCGCCGCGGGAAACTGCGTCGTAGTGCCTAGGGAACTTGTCACGGAGCTCGCCCAGGCGACCCAAAGTAGGCGGGGCCGAAGCCAAAAACGCAAGGGCGCCATGGCCGAGACGATATGCAAAACGCCTTGACTCCGGCCGACCGCGGTTGGAAAACGTGGGAGCGAGCTTCGCGAAGCGAAGTAAGTTGACGCGCCCAATGATGTCGGCGTGTAGCTTTGGAAAGATATCCGTGGCAAACGCAGAAAGGTGTACGAGCGAGGGTAGGCCATCAAGGGACCGAGCAATTTGCTCGTTGTTTGATCACGCTTCGGCTACGCAGCTTGCGCGAGCCACCGTTGGACGTTGCGGGGGAAGCATCGGTAAGGATGTGGTTATCAAGGGTTCGGACTCGGCGAGAGCGTGAGAACCGCACGCGGCATCTAAGCGCGCCCACGACGGAGCGAGTTCTAACGACCACATGGGTTCGTTGTCGCCGCCATCTCCGTCCGGTGCACCATGCCTTCGGGACGCCGTTGTGGTCATCGCAGTTGCTAACCGTCCATACACGGTCGGCTCCATCGGAACTTCGTCTTGGGAAACCCTGCACACGGGATAGAAGTCGGATGAGAATGTTCTCTAAACCTCGGCTTTACGTGTATATGTAAAGATTATACCGTGACATCCTTCGCGGATGGTGGTTGAGTACACATGACTAAGAACCGGCCTTAACTGTGTATAGATTACTCCACTACCGCTTGCAGAAGGACGCCCTAAAATATATAAGGAGCATTGTCGTGTATTGGAACACTTTAGCCTTTACCAATCAATCAAGATATGTATTTGAAATCTAAATTAAGATTTCTTGGCCCGGCAGAAAGCTACAGACCAGAGCTTTCCAAGGACGTATCATTTGCAACAAATTTTCAAGTTTTGAGTGCGCTAGGCCCGGTCAAAGAGTGGAAGGTTGAGTGAAAAAAAAAACGGGCGACTTCATGAATTTGGAACACTTTCCTCGGTATCTCCAACAGCCCGGTATCACATGTCCGGGCTTGACATCGGCCACCATGCATGCCACCACCGGGCAGGCAGTGGTGGTATCGGCCGGCATAAGCGAGGTATTGTTAGCACTAGCATCCCGTTGCATAGTGCTTATGTACAAGGTAGCTATTTGTCATTCTAGTACTTAGTGTTATGCTATTAGCGGTACTCTATTCCCTATTTGTGGCGGTCGGCCGGCCCTTGCCGGTGCCTTCGCCGGCCGCCATCTCTCTCTTCCCACTTCTAGTCACCACAGCCGGGCCCCTTGTGGGGCCGGCACAACCTCCGTGTAACTATCCGTTCCCAACTCTAACAGGTTATGGGCCCTCCACCAAGTTATACACTAGAGAAGAGCGTGTGTTAAGCGCTCGGCGCCACGCTAGTCCTACCTACTCCCATGTAAAAAAGAGTAGAGCGTGTGTAAAGCGCTAGGCGCCACGCTAGTAATTCATCGTCCCACCGACCCCACGCTTCGCCTTCGAGCTGGTTGTCCGCGATTGTCCTACCGTCTCCCACGTAAAAAAGGAGAAGAGCGTGTGTAAAGCGCATGGCGCCACGTTCACCCCACCCAACTTCAGTCTCACCTAGCCTTTCAGTACTTTAATTAGTACTGTTATTGTTTTTTCCCGAGGCAATGCCGCAACGCCCACCTTACTTAGCGAGAAGCTTAACTTTCCCACGGCGAAAGGAGGGAGTCAACACGAGCACCCGTCTATGTTTTTGCGTGCCGACACGCCACAAACAACTTTGTTGGTTGTGCTTCCTCCTCGCCGGTCGCTCTCATGCGTCGGCTAATTCTCCCGTGGACAGTTTTTCCCGCTACATGTCAGAATAGTACATTACGCAGTACATTTGGAACCGCTTCATATCGGCAACTCGCCGGTATAGCGGCACGTTCTTGTGACCGCATGTCGCTACACCTACCCGGCTTGAGGCACACGCTAAAGCACTAAACCTTCGACCAAGATGGCACCTTCCTCAACGCAAGCTAGGACGACGTCAAGACCTCGGCTACCTTGAGGGGGGGTGTTAGCACTAGCATCCCGTTGCATAGTGCTTATGTACAAGGTAGCTATTTGTCATTCTAGTACTTAGTGTTATGCTATTAGCGGTACTCTATTCCCTATTTGTGGCGGTCGGCCGGCCCTTGCCGGTGCCTTCGCCGGCCGCCATCTCTCTCTTCCCACTTCCCACACGGGCAAAAGGCAGTAAAAAAGGGTTAATTACCCCTTCTAGCGCTGCGGCAACACGCACGCGAGCCGCTACGCGGTTCACAACTACGGCTCATTTCTTCCGCTCTCTCTCTCCCGGAGGCTGTCGCTATTACCGCCATGGCAGCGGCGCACAACGCATCCGCAAGTGCCTTGACCGCTGAGGTGCAAGCCGCTTGAACGCCCCCCTTCTTTGCCTCGTATATTGCCTTTGGGTTTGTCAGTGCTACGGCGCGGGGGTCGTGACTATCTTGTATGCTTGCTTTCTCCTGCTCGTCAACCTCCTCCACCTCGGAATCTGCGTCCTCAACTGCCGCCACTACCGCTAGTCGTCGTAGCTTTAGAAGGTCCGCTTCCTTCGCTTGTAGGTTGAGCCGCTTATCGGAGCTGGTGAGGAGTGCCCTTCAATCCTCCTCTATGGCTTGAGTGGTGAGTTGTCATGCCCGTTGCATCAACGGCGTCAACACGGCGCCCTTCTTGTCACGTCTCCTTTCTCGGCAGCACCTTCCTCGCCGGACTCTATTGTCGCCCCTTTCACTTCGTTCTAAGGACGACAACGACGAGCATGAATGGGGACACGCAACAAGGGTCGAGGCATAAAGCATAGGTCGGCCTCGACCGAAAGGGCGCCAAACGCCGCACCATCGCCGCGCCGGTGCCTCGCCCCAAAGATCCGAAGCACCTCACCCCTCGCACAAGCAAGCTTCATTATTGTTAGAGCGGCGATGGTTGTGGGTTACAGCCAGTCGGGGCCCCCTTTTGGCGCCTAGCTGCTGCGCCATAAAGATACTTAGCGGGTCGGAAGGCGATTTTCTTCACGCATCGCCCATCTTTCCCGAGGCATAACTCACTCGTTTAAAAGCGGATAAAGCCGGTCAAAGGCTCCCCGAACATCCCGAAAACTGTAGCTTTCTCGTCATATACTCAGAATTTGGCACCCTCAACATCGATCATGCTCCGCCCGGGTAGGCGACGCTCGTGTGAGTGCATTACATACCATTGTACGAGAACCGTACCATACTGCGCTAACCCCACACGAGAACCGTACCGTACTGCACCCCCCTTTATTCATACTCTTCAAATTCAAGAAAAGCCGTACATATCAAAAAAGGCAGTACTGCTTCATCAGATTCACGATGCGCCGGCGGTGATGATTCTGAACAATTGCGACAGAGACTGACATACTATCAATATTGCAATCTACTGCCATACGCTGCTGCTCGCTTTTCTGCCTGATAAGGAGAATTGGATCCGAAGATACGAAGCACTATACGAACTACTGATCCATCACCAGCAATAATGTTTATTGCGCCGAACAAAGACGCGCGGCGCGAGAGCAGGTTGTTACGATGTACCGCTACAGCGATATTATGTAGCCAGCATCAGCAAACGTTTCTCAACGACACGCCCGGGCAGTAGCCCGCGCTCAGCACCTCACACACGCCGAACCTTTAGTTTGTACTGGTGCGGGACTCCGGTCGAATATACAGTCCACATCGCACTGCGCCTCATCAGACGAGAGCTGTGTCCCTCCGCCTGTTTCCTTTATTTTGCAGTTCGATGCATTTCACGGCCCAGTATAGTATACGGTAGCAGGGGTGTACTCGTAGGTGCAATTGATACCAGAAGTATGACGGAGGTACCGCTACAGTCCAGAGGCCAAGGTCGTTGGGCAGTATCGCGAGATGACTCTGCGGAGGGTCGCACTACCAGCGCTCATACGAGCAGCACCAAGACGGGAGATATGGCAGAGCTAAGAGGAAGGAAGATGGGCATTAGCGCCAGTGGCTTTGATTTCGATTTTGTGGTATGTACTATGTACGCGCTGGATGCCGGGGATGGATGCCGGGGCGGTAATATCATTGTATGTGTTAAACTAAAACATATATGCCACAGAAGAACTCTTTCTATTGTACTTATGTCGTGACTTTCGCGGGCTTTCCTAAGCAATAGGTGTCTCGCAGAATTCAACAAAAGCTAAGGCAACAGCAATAGTCACTCATACATACCATTATTCCTCCTTATTCTCCTTTTACTCATATGCAGGAATCCGTGTGCTACAACTCCGAGTTTCGACGCACCAGTGTATTCGTGCCAGTGTCCCGAAAGGCCGGAAACTCAACTGGGGCACTGTACGTTGTGGACATCAGCAACGGAGCCTCGCACCTAGTGTGCCAGCTTCCAGCTGGTGGCGAGTTCTATGGTAGCATCCTAACGGCAACCGGCCTCGCGTATATAGCCGACTTTTCGTTGGCCTGTATTTGGGAGGTGGATTTGAACGCGGCTGCTCCGGTCCCCCGCTGTGCGGTGGTCTTCCCTACACTTGCGACGGGTGCTGGCCGTCGCCAGGCCCGGTTCCTCATAAACGATCTCGCATTCGACGCGGCAACGGGATACCTTTACGCTGCGGGTAACAGTGGACCAGTGGCCATGGGAGCGCATCTCTCCAATGAGGAACATGAACGGCTGTCGATGCACCATGTGACCAACAACACAGGGCAGGTGTTGCGGGCCAGGTACGAGCCTTATACCCGCGTCCTGCAGCCAGGGCCCCGCGCCTATCGGCCATCCAGGTAGCAGACAATTACGCTATGGGTACGGCATCAGAGGCTCTACCAGTACTTTAAGCCAAGCATTGTTAAAAACGATGAAACAAGCGGAATTAAAATCCAGGACTCAATGAAATTTCCATAATTCTTATATGGTTTGTATTCTAACTCCATGACCGCATTGTCCACGTGCTTGAAGAGTTCATGCTTGAAGCGGGGGCTACTAAGGGCCGGGACTTGCGGTTGGAGGTCCGCCGTATTCGGTCGGGAGCTTCACGTGATCGTCCTGGGGATGTGGTTTGGTTGGACTTCATGGCTCCGCACCGCCATCTTGTTGTTGATGTGACGGTTACAAGTGCTCGCACGAACACCAACGTTCCTCGTATAGGTGCTCGCCTTCCACTCCCTGGCAGCCTTGCATTGGGAGCTCAGCAAGGCAAACTTGATGCGGACCTCCGCACTTCCGCTTTGCTTGGCACGCCTTCGGTTCAGTCGGTCCATGACTACTACCCCTTCGCCATGGAGGATGGGGGCCGGTTGGCGCCGATGGCGGCTGAGTTGGTCGATCGCTTGGCTATTTTGGTGGCTGTACGTCGCTTCCCTGGCATGGGGGCCGCTGACTCTCGTTCCTTGCGCTCTGACAGTTATGTCCGTATGCAGCATTTTGTTCGTCGATCTACTTCTCTCCCGTTTCGGCGTTTTTTGGGGGATGTGCGACGAGAATTCATGCAACGTCTTTCTGCTGCTCTTCATGGCACTCTGGGTTCTTATCTCCGCGACGCTTTTCAGGAAGGCAGTGCTGATGCTGTGGCATGCCTTCCTGTTCCTCGGGCTTAGGTTTTTTCTTCCTTTCTTTCTTTTTCTTGCTTGGTGGCCTCCACTGCTTTTTCTTGTAAGAAATTTTTGTTTGTATTCTTTTTGCCACCATCCGCGAAAGATGAGAGTTTGTATTCTTTTTGACAAAATATATGGACTGCTTTTGAAAAAGTGGGGAATATACCGACTATTACAATCGAATATCGTTTAAGATCTGCTTTTGAAATAATTACTTACCCGTATAGTACTTGATGCAAACAAATAAAGCGCATCAATCGCTGTACCTGTACGAAATGAAACTAAATCAGCTGCCAAATTCCCCTACATGTACTGTTGGTGTACTGATGGGAACCAATGCCGGGGTATGGTTGGAAGTCGGTGATGACTAATATGATGATATCATGCGCGCACCGTTCAGGCCTGAGCGACACGAGACGGTAGAGGCCGAGCTTTTTGCGCAGGGTTTCCGCGTTCTGGCCGGGGCGGTGGTAGTTCCAGCAGATACGCGGCCCGAGTCAGGTCGACACGGGTCCAACACAGCGGTACTCTGGCTGTCGGAACTGACCCACCTGGTTGCGGTACCCCTGTGTGATGATGGCGAGTGCGTCGTGGGCCCATCCGACAAGAATTGGGTCCGGCACAAGCCGTTCCCAGACCGCTTACTCGCGGACAACCTTCGACTATCTAGCTGTGGCCGCAAGATATGGCTGCCCTTCTATACAGAAGTCTCGCCAATTGCGTCCGCGTGCCTGCAGTCTCGCCCCCTCTCCGGCGTGGCTCTACGTGTACTATCCGGACTCGCCTCTCTAAGGTGCACCAGTATCAGCTCAACCACAGTCGATGAAATGCCCAAGATGTCGTCCTTCGAGCCCAGCCACACGCACATCAAGGTAGCGCTGTTTGATCCCTCCTGTCCAGACGAACAGGTGCAGATGGACTCGCTCCCCTTCGATGGTCGCCACTTCGATGGCCGGGTCACCCACGTGGAGCAGGTACGAGTACGGGTTTTGTTCACCAAGGACAACGGGAAAGATTACTCAAACGTACCAATGAATTTTACATATGTCGTATTGTATCAGAGATGCTTGTTTCATTGCGGCACTTTGTCTCTACAGGTAGGGCAAGAGCTCGTGTTTGTGAACTGGGCGCGACGATCTCTTTACGTGGCCCCGCTGGCGGGCGTCTCCCTGCGACAGCCGGCTAAGTTGGATGAGGGGCGGTTGAGGCGGGTCGCTACGCATTTTCTACGCACGTGGAGCAGTAGCCAAAATTCCGTCGTCGATGATTCTCGAAAAGGCACAGCTCCGCTCCTACAACGCGACGACTCCGTGCGCGTCAGTAACGAAGATAGTGTCGTGTCGGCCTACTTTCCGCAGTAGCGCTGCGCCATCGGTCGACCCGCATAATGCGCAGTTAATCATGTCGCTTGCAGCATTTTTGAGAGCTATGGATGATGTGAAATGTGAAGAACGGTTGAGTAGCAAAATGTCTGCTGAACAAAAAAATATATGAGAACAAAAAAATGTCTGCTGAATAATGTACTTCGCAAGTCTAAATGCCAATTACGAAGCATTTAACTCCAGCATAAGCATTAACTCAAGCTTTCGACTACGACATTACTTGATTCACATTTCATTGCAAGGCATTTTACGATACGCTAGCAACAGATAGCATCGCGTCGGTTGCTACCTGTGCATGTACCTTAGCGGCAGAAGGTTGAAAAGTAGCAGTCTCGGCCGTCCCGTCTGGTTAGGGTTTCACATTAATTAGGGTTTAACATTTCGGCATGTCCGCCGCGTAGCGACTAAGTTTGACGCCGTAAACCTTTGCGGCGCCCTTCTTCAAAGCCGCCTTCTCCTTGTCGAGCGCCGCTATCTCACGCCGAAATCGGCGCGCCTCTGCTCGATCCTTCGAACCCTCCGTTTCGCCCGCCGCCTGCATTCGGAGCGCCAACTGCCGCGCGCGCAGCTCCTCCAGACTCGCCGCTTTGGACATCACGTCCTCGTTCAGTAGCCGCCCCAGTTTGACTCCGTAATTAGACAGGCAGCGGGCCTTGGTGTCTGCCTTCATTTGCACCACCTTTATGACAGACAACCCGCCCCGTTCATTCAGCAACTAAAAATAGATTAGCACTGATACTTTGAATAAAATTATGACCTCATCTTTTTTAAATTTCACAAAAAAGGGACTCAAATATCTATACCAACTGCTTGACAGGTACTCAATGAGCTGTTCCACTTAAATCGTCCAAACTTCTCTGAATGAGTGGACCGAGGCTGCTTTGATTATTGTCCATTGGCCTAATACCATAATAATAGTATGACAATCAAATGCATTGTCTTCACTGAGAATGCAACTTGACATCAAACCACCCACGCACGCACATACACATAATCACAAACATACTCACACAAAACCACATACACACACAGATTAAGAAATAGAAACACACGCACCCACGCACATCCACACACACACACGCACCCGCCCACACCAATACACCTCCCCCCCCATCCCCCCCCCTCCCACACACACACACACACAAACCCACGTACACTCACACGCACCCACTTACCCACACCCACCCACTCACACACCAACCAACAAACACCCATCAACAGACACCTGCCCACATGCCAGCAACCACCCACACACACACATTCACACACAAACAAAACTATATAAATGCAGAAATTAAACACCCACACCCATCCACACCGACACACACACGCGCGCACACACACAGCCATACTCCCGCCCACTCATCCACCCGCACCCATCCATACACCCGCCCACTCATCCACCCGCACCCATCCACACACCCACACAAATAACCCCTCCCACACACACACACACACACACACGCACACACCTGCACCCACACACATATGCGCATGCAGACGCATGCAAACATGCACAAAACACACACGCACACCCACACACACACATTCACACACAAACAAAACTATATAAATGCAGAAATTAAACACCCACACCCATCCACACCGACACACACACGCGCGCACACACACAGCCATACTCCCGCCCACTCATCCACCCGCACCCATCCATACACCCGCCCACTCATCCACCCGCACCCATCCACACACCCACACAAATAACCCCTCCCCCACACACACACGCACACACCTGCACCCACGCACACACCTGCACCCACACACATATGCGCATGCAGACGCATGCAAACATGCACAAAACACACACGCACACCCACACACACACATTCACACACAAACAAAACTATATAAATGCAGAAATTAAACACCCACACCCATCCACACCGACACACACACGCGCGCACACACACAGCCATACTCCCGCCCACTCATCCACCCGCACCCATCCATACACCCGCCCACTCATCCACCCGCACCCATCCACACACCCACACAAATAACCCCTCCCACACACACACACGCACACACCTGCACCCACGCACACACCTGCACCCACACACATATGCGCATGCAGACGCATGCAAACATGCACAAAACACACACGCACACCCATCCACACACATTCACACACACGCACACATACACACACACGCAGCCACACCCCCACCCACATCCACCCTCTCACCCACCCGCATACATTCACACACCCATATAAATTCCACCGACATGCACACACGCACTAACACAAACACGTGCAAAAAATATACACCTACCCACACACACACCAGGGAGGGCAGATACACTGCAAAGGTGTCCCTCATACTATTCGATTGTTTAGAAAATACAATTCGCGCAATAACATTGAAAATTAAACAAAGATGGCCAATGCCACCGTACCGCAGCGGACTTAAAATAAAAGCACCTCGATGATCAAGTGCCAAAATAGCAGTACAACATAACCAACCTGAACGAAAACGAATTTGTCGTTATCCTAAACTGAAGCAATTTATGTAGGCGTAATACTCGCACCAATACTCGTACCCACAATCGCCAGGCAAGCCCTCCCTCCCTCTTTTTACCTCACCGTCGGGTACATTTCAACCTACGCGAATGAAAGAGAAAGGAGGTGGCGACGTACTTCTCCGATTTGTTCCCTCACCACCTCCAGCCTCGCGCGCTTACTGGCCGGTGTATGCCGCAGCTCCGCCCGTAGCGCCTCCTCCCTCTTACGCAGCGCCATCAGCTGCCGCAGTAGCGCCATTTTGGCCGCGTCCTCCGCCATTATGGCCTCCACTACCCCCTCCAGCCCCCCCTCCCCCCTCCCTGCACCCTCATCACGCTCAATATTACCCACCGGTGCCTCACTCCCCACCCGCGCTTTAGCCTCGAATTTCTCAGAAGTTGTCTCATTTCCGCTGCTCAATGACGCAATCCTGCGCCGGCTGGCTTCTAGAAACGCGCCGGACCCCTGACTACCGGTGCCACTGGTGCCCAAGAGGGGGCCCTCGCCGAAGAGGTCCGCCTGAAGGCCCTGTGGAGGTCAAAGGTGGCGGCGGTCGTGCGAGCACATCGCTTCAAGACATCGAAGGGACGGTTATCTAATCTAAGTTTGGAATATGGGGGGGAAGGGGTGAGGGAAGGGGGGTGGAGGGGGAGGGGAGAGGAAGAGTATACGTAGCATGTGATTGGACTTGGTGGAGGTGACGGGATATTTCTTGGGAACAACGCCAATGATGGTGGTTGTTACAGTGAATGAAATAAAGAACAAGGTGATGTCGATAAAAGAGTGATCGTGATGAAGATCAGTGATGTCGCCGGCAACGGATGTGGAAGTGTGCTTTCTGGTTAAATATGATAAATGCTGGCGACGACAGCGATAGGTCAGCGTACCATGTAGTAGTGTGTATGCATGTGCACGTGCAATTGTGTCAGTGAGTAAATCGGAGAAATAAAGAGAGGGAGGTATGTGTGTGTGTTTGTGTGTGTGTGTGTGTGTAAATGTATCTGTGTCTCTGTGACTGTGCATCCGTGTGCGCATTGTGTGCGAATCTGTGTGTCGATATATGTGCGTGCGTGCGTGCGTGCGTGTGTGTGTGTGTGTGTGTGTGTGTGTGTGTGTGTGTGTGTGTGTGTGTGTGTGTGTGTTTGTGTGTGTGTGTGTGTGTGTGTGTGTGCATGCAAGTGTAAATGTGTATGTGTGCATGTGTGTGCATGTGTGCGTGAGCGCGCGTGTGCATGTGTGTGCGTCTGTGTGCATGTCTATGTGTCTGGGTCTGTGTGTCTATGCCCAGTTGCTTGCGTCTATGTGCGCGTATGTGCCTGTGTAATTCTTGTCGGGGGTGAGGGGGGGCACACTTCCAAGCCGAGCCGAAAGACGCTCCCCACTCGTTTCCCCGCCACCGCCGCCGGTTCGGCGAGCTCCGCGCCCAAAAACGCAGAAAACACGGCGCCCACTACCGCACCTGTTGCAAGAGATACAGCAGTCGGGTTGAGCCGCTCAGACGGCCACTCTGAATTAGAAACGATCGTCGATAAAGACGCCCTTTGTCTATACAACAGGAATGATATAAGAACTCTGATGACGTAAAACGGTGTTATTTTCAAAAATTGATAACCTCCTCGTGCTAGTTTTCTGAGCTCGGTTGCGCTGTAGAAGGAACAGAAGCGGTAGACGGCTTAGGAAAGGCGCAGCGTCACGCTTCCGCCCAGCCAAGTCGGCAATAACGGCTGATGGATGTTGCTGGGATACTATTGGATATCCAGTATATTACGCAGTAATACGAGTCAGAATAAAGCCCAATCGTCACCAGGATCAGCAATGAACAACGCCTTTGCTGATACCGCCCGGGCTCTCTCTCTCTCTCTCTCTCTCTCTCTCTCTCTCACACACACACACACACACACGCACACACACACACACCTGGCACGCGGACGTAGGCCGCCAGGCTGCCTCCGCCCGTCTCCGCGACGCGCCCGATCATCGATGAGCTGATAACCCAACCGCTCGCGCCCCCCGCTAGACCCCCCGCCGTAGCCAGCCCCCACCCCTTAACGGTGCTGCTGCCCAGGCTGAGCTCCGCCTCGAGACCTTCCGAGATCCCCGCGCGTGTCGCCTTGAAAGTAGGCAAAGTCGCAACTGCCAGGCCGCACGCGCCCACAGCCGCAGCTACTCCCACAGCCCCACCTCGCCGGACCATTGGGGTGTGTGCTCCCAGGCTTGACGGGTTGTAGTCCTTGCCGCTGCGCCGCTGCAGATTAACAGGCACACTGACTGCCGAGTGAGATAGAGAAGTGATTCGGGGCACCACACTGGTGTCGCCACTGAAAGTGGGTAGCGGTGAATATATTAATTATTTATGAGTATTTATTTTACTAGCGGTAATTCATAATTAACCCGCCGCCATTTTATATATTCCAAAGCCGTTTTTTTGGTTACAAGAAAAACTAGATGAGCACGGACAGGGAAAGTGGGAGGGGAAACAAAAGGGCCGTTCCAAAGCCGTTTTCTATTCAAAATTCGTCGTTATTAGAAGAATATAAAATGCAGTGGAAACCACCAAGAGAATGATATTGCAAACCCCTCATTTGACCTCCCGGGACAAGAAGGCATGCTACATCATCAACACTGCCCTCTTACAAAGCGTCACGAAGATAGGAACCCAAGGCGCTACCATGAAGAGCAACCAAAAGGGGTTACATGAGCTCCAGACGCACATCACCTAAGAACCGACGGAATGGAAAAGAAGTCGCCTCGCTAACAAACTCCGTCATGCCAGGGAATCGACGAACAACCATCACCAAAATTGCCAAACGGTCAACTAGCTACTAAGCCTCCGCATAGCCTTAGAAATTAAAGGTCAAGCATCAACTGCAATGCATCAAACTCTATGCATAAACCGTTTTATTATTCTTCTAATTCGTGGATGACGCATCGATTAAGTAAAACGCTAATTCGTGGATGCACCGATTAGATGGGCGACTAATTCGTGGATGCATCATCGATTAAATGGGGCACTAATTCGTGGACCCATTGATTAAGTAGTAGGGCAATAATTCATCTTTGGATGTACAGATGCGGGTCATGCGGGGCGAAGGCATCGATACATCAATATCAGGCTCCTTAGCACACGTACAGTTTCAGTCGTGAAATGACGAGCCGGATTATTACCGGATGGTAGCATTATCTATGTAGTTTAGCAAGCATGTATTGCTATTGGCTTCTAGAGTAATGCTACTTAAGAAATCCCAAACGGGATGCATCGATGCGACCGATGTCTAGGAATTGTATGGCGGGAAATTCGTTGTACATCGATTGAAATCATTGAATCCATCACTAATTCATGATGCATTCATTAATTAGGTACTAATTCATGGATGCATCGATAAATGGTGACACTAATTCATGGACGCATTGATTATAATGGGCACAAAATGGTGGACGCATTGATTAAATAAGACACTAATTCGTGAATGCGTTGAGTTAAGAGGGCACTAATTCATGGGCGCATTGATGCGCATAATGCGGCAGATGCATTACGATCCCGTGAATATATCAATGTTTGATGTTGAGGCATGCAATTAGCTCTACCGCCATCACGGCCAATCTACCCCCATCCTCCAAGGCAAAGGGATAATAGTCATGATGAACCGATTGGAGAGAAGGCGTGCCAAGTGACGCCGAAGTGCGGAGGTCGACATCTTGCTTACCTTGTTGGGCCCCCGTCGCAAGGCTTCCATGCACATGGAGAAGATAATCCATCTCATGGGCGCTAGAGTTTGTGTGGGCACTAGTAACCGTAACATCAACAAAAAGGTGGCGATGCAGGGCCGTAAAGTCGAGCCAAACGAAATCCACATATTTATTCCGAGAGGCGCGAGACCGAATGCGGCGGCCGCCACCGATTTCTCATACATAGCGATATTTGTTTGTACCAATTTGTCAGATGTTTGGCTTTAGAGACAACGAATTGCTAGAGGTCTGCAAATGTGTACGTGAACAAAGCCCATACGGCTAATTACTACCGTGTAGTAGCTAAGCGGCGCGTTACACCACCACCCACACCGAACTTGTACCGAGAAGGTGGCGCATCAGTCAACCACTTAATAACTTCACTAACGGGTAGCTCTAGATAGCTCTAGCCGTATAATCTAGAACTAGCGAAGAACTTGGTACTCTTTCCTTTCGCGCTCCGTCCATATATTAGGCCACTCTCGAAGCATAATCTCGATTCTCCTAGTCGAAAATCGTGATAGTTTTACATTGCCTCATGCGCAGTCGAGAGTCACGAGGCACTTCCCTACGTTCTTCCTCTTAGTTCACAATAAACCACCTAAGCATTCTTTTTTGGCTCCCGGAGCCGAGGTTTTGCCGCTTGCAAACTGCAAAGCAATCGAAAAGCTTACTTTACAAGATTCGCACAGCACAACTCTAGAACGACGACCTTATGAGCATAATGAGGCGTCTAAACCCGCCTTGCTAGCTCATCTTCAAAACTTTGTGAGCCCATCT
Organism: Tetraselmis chui; assembly: GCA_026401115.1. Classification (NCBI taxonomy): domain Eukaryota; kingdom Viridiplantae; phylum Chlorophyta; class Chlorodendrophyceae; order Chlorodendrales; family Chlorodendraceae; genus Tetraselmis; species Tetraselmis chui. Next base: position 135,968 of record JAPMLY010000981.1, read on the forward strand.
GCGCCAATGAGTCGATATCAACGCCCACCTCACCCGACGCGACCACGGCGACGGATGAAGGTCACACAGAGACCCAAAAGCCACCTATCAGCATATTGAAGAGCGACCCCGAGCTTCCGGAGCCCGAGTGCATCGGCTTTGCCTATGACGGCAAGGTCATCCATGTCGGTTTGGAGCGCGCACCGCGACCTTGAAAAGCCCCGTCTCTCGACGTTTGCACACGATACGGGACGGTTGCTAAGCGACATGAAGGCACATGCGAGTTACGACGAGTACCTCCACATGTGGTGATGTCTCTTCTTCGACAGTTGCGCCAACGCCGCAATCAGCGAGCGCGTCATGGACGCGCTGTCGACCGGATCTCCCCTGCCGCCGGAGCATGCAAAGGCCGTTGTCCTTATCCGAGCGGGGCATCACACCCACACAGCGACGGAGGAGGTTGTCCGTACTCGATTGGGATTTCTCCGCCTCACCACAGGCGGACATGCGAGCTCAAATTCGGACCACGTGCTCGCAAAACTCACACGCGAGCGTTTGGCTTACCACAAGCCATGGCTTACCACAGTCTCGGGCACACTAAAAGAGTTACGCCACGCGTTCGTGGATTGAACATTCGAGGTCAATCTACATCCCGCCATCAGTTCACCACATAGAGCAACCTTTGCAAGAGCTACACCGTACCGATAAGCCTCCGAATCAAACATCGATGCATTCATGGGATCATGATGTATCTACCGCATCATCCGCATCAATGCGTCCCTAGATTAGTGCCCTATTTAGTCAATGCGTCCATGGATTAGTGCATTATTTAATGAATGCATCCACGAATACGTGCGCCATTTAGTCACTGCATCCGCGAATAAGTGCCTTATTTAATCAATGCGTCCACGAATTAGTGCCCTATTTGATCGATGCGTCCACGGATTAGTGCCCTATTTAATCAATACATCCATGAATTGTAGCCCTATTTAATCGATTCACAATGAATACTTACGGAACAAATCGGCCGTATCGATGCATCTTCTAATTTTTTTTGTGGTATATATTGCCATTGTTGAAGTGCCTAAGTCAATACTAACATTAAGTACTGCAAAATTGACAGTTAATGTACTGGACTAATGTACAAATAATCTAGTATATTATTACATTGACTTTTCAGATCGGATGCATGATCTGAACGGAGAGCAAACTAAACACGACCGTATGCGCAACCACCGAGGTCGTGCGCAGTTTCTCCGAGGGCGTTGACACAACCCTCTCAGTTTGTTATCGATAAGATACCCCTCACAAGGGTCTTAATGTCTTGTCACTAAATTCTAGAACAATTTAGCTGCACTTGTGAATGTTTTCTAGACATGAGCTAGCAGCTCCACTTGTAATTCACTTCCTTGTTTCCCTCACGATTCAACAATCTCAGCCTCCTTCTGCATCACACACACACACACACACACACACACACACACACACACACACACACACACACACACACAATGTTTTAAGTTCGCAGCTTCGATAGGTTATGGCCCTCCGACTTAGGAGTCTTCCTCTGCTCAGCCTTAAATGGTGTCCGTGATGCCCTTGTGTCGTCCCCTTGAGGACTCGCCTCTGTGCCCCTTATTGGTTGTTATTCAGTGCAACCCTCTTCACATGTGTCATTGTGACACTTCATTTATCGAGCTCCTCGACTCGTTCATCCGTTGGACTTTTCTCCACTCGCCTTTTGACGACTGTATCGTCTTATTTGCGCTTCCGTGCCCGCACTTGTCTTGAAACACGATGACTGGTCCCTCAAGTGATGGGGGTGATACTGCTTGACTCTCCCGAGATTTTGTGTCGACTGGTGTCCCAACGCCGTGTCTTCCCTCCTGCGATTTAAGGATTTTTAAACACCTCACGCTCAGGAATGCCAAAGACCCGACTACCTTCTTAGTATGGTGGTTACAATTTAAGGGGGAAGTTTGTAACAAATCAAGGTTAACTGATTTCTAGTCGTTGGTGACCTCGACTTGCTCTGCTCAACACCATGCGAGTGTCATGTCGATACTTACTCAAGAAATTCAGAATAATCAGGCCAAGACGAAGCTCCTACGCATCGTGTCGAGTGATGACCCCCACCGTGGTCGACGGGCTGTCGACCGTCTTCTTGCGGCATTCCTTCCGTCCCCGAGGTTCCGCTTTGCAATTCTGAGCCAGACCATGTACCTTCCGATGCAGCGTGTTGAAGACCTCACTGATTTCGAGAATTGCCTGAACTTCGTCCGTATGTAGCTCGAGCATGTCCGGAAATACCTTGTCGAGTCCACCCTCGTTGTCGCCTTCATTCAGGGGCTTCGTGAGAAATTTGAGACCGCTGCCCAACTCCTCTCTACGGATGTTGTCGACGCCCTCACCCTTGATGATGTTGTTCAACACGTCCGTGACGCCATGCTCATCGTCTCAACTCCAGCGGATGTCCATGTCTCTGCTTTTCCCGGTGAAACTCATGCCACCCCTACTCGTGAATCAGTGACCCAAGATGCCATTGCTACTCAGCTCTCTACCCTTACAACCCAAGTGAAGTCTCTCGCTAAGTCAATGGCAGCAGTGGTGGCATATTCCGCTCGCTCGAACCGTGGCAACACTGGTCGTGAGCTCATTATGTGTACTTACTGCGACAAACGCGGACACACAAAGGCTGACTGCTTCAAGCGCTAGCGTAATTTCAAACGCAAGGCCGAAGATGGAACTTCTTCTGCAACTGTCGTTGTAGCTACCTATGCTCCCTTTGCTGCTACATCACATTCGCCACCGGCTGCCGGTGTCCCTAGGGCCATGCCATCGTATCTTGCCCATATGCCTCATGTGCTAGAGGACACCTCCATTGTGTCGGTTCATATGTCATTTTTTGACACTTTCCACACCTCGGTCTCCTCTGCCCAGCACCTTCACCCACGAGTTGTCGATGACCCTCTACCTTCGGACTCTAATAACATATGTGATGACAACCTCTTCCACTCCGTCGCCTACATGGATGACATGTTGCTCACCTATGCTCTCCCTAGATCGCCATCACCCTCTCGGGCTCCAAGCTCCCACGATGATTCTGATGACTGCCCAAGCTTCGTTTCTGACTTAGATGACGATTCCTCTATTTTTTATGACGTTGACCTCCTTCATGTTTCTCTTCGTGCTTGGGCGCGGTCCCTGCCTCTTCGAATGGCCTCCAGTCACTCCGGTCCTCAGTCGCCTTCCTCCTCGTGGCCTTCCTCCTCGAGGACTTCTAGAGCATGTCGTTTGCCCCCTCACTCCCCGCCACTGGTGACTACCCCTCTAATCATAAAGTTCACCAGTGGCGAGCCCAAATACGGAAAGACGGGCGGGTTTTCTTGTGCGGGCGATAGCACATGGCGCTCACTACGGGATTGGGCGTTCGCCGACGCACCGATGAGCCCAATCTCCGAAATCGCCGGGCATATCGCATCCGTAGGAGGGATAGAGTTTGGGCATGCCGTTTTTTGCAAGTTCACGGTTGCGGGAAGGTTGCGTGAAGAGTCCATTGTGCACTCCGTCGTGCTTTCATGATGTACTTCAGGAAGAGAGCGGGTGGCCCGCGTGGCCGTCGCGGCGAACAAAGTATCATCTTGTTAAGCGGTTGCCAAGGTTGGCGCTGGTGTGCTTGAAGGAACTAACGCGACGACATAGCGAGGCGGGACGAAGGGAGCTGTTGGATATTATGGTGTTTGTTGTTCTGCCTGTTGCACACAAAGATAACAACTACGTTATTCTCCTGCTGCGTGAATTTTGAATTTAGTTTCAAAAGTTGTATAACTTGCGTTTCGCCCCCACGTCGGAAAATGCCAAGCCCGACCCACACACCGCAAGGCTGCCGGCGAAAATCACATAACATACTCACAAAAGCATGTTTTTAATATCCAAGCGGATGAAATCGATCATGAGTGCACACACGGGGAAAAAGAGCTGCGTTGTTGGGTAGTAGCTTAAAACAATTCGACTTTTCGGTAGATGCGGCGCCATCATCCCACAACACACGCCACTCGTTAAAACCTATCGACTCCGCGACACGACCAAACTTCAAGGCACGTTGTTGGTGAACTTTGACATGCTTTGGGTCTTCTAAAGGCCCGCGGCGAGCCGCTACCCGACTACCAACTCGTATTGTCTCTCGCACGGGTGTCGTCTGCGTGATTGGCGGGGGATCGAAGCCGTTCGGCCGGTCAGCTCTCCCCCCAATGATATGATGACCGCATGATTAAGCTCTTGGGGTCTCAAAGTACGTATCTTGACAAGGAGAATGATTAAAATAAGGGTTGTTTCATATGCACGACCTCATGTGGAGAAAAAATGATGTAGAGATAATCACGTGCGTGCATACAAGACGCCACGTGGCCGGTATTCGAGTAAAAAATGCAATGAAGAGATATTATTTTATATAGCGAGAAAAGGATGCTGAGATGCGAGATGCAAATATGCGGCACGTACAGGTACATGTAGCAACCAGCCCGGCGGCGCGCGAACTAGCGATGTGTTGCGGCCGGTGTCACCGAGGCACTACCGAAAGAACATGCAGAGCACATATAAACATATGTTTAGAATAGAAAATATTCTGTATTTTGTCCTCCGACGTAAGTGGGCTGTAGAAGGTCGCTGGCTTCCGGGGTTTTGAGCGATCACGCGACGATATGCCCGCCGCCGGGCTACCAGCGACGCTCCCATGCCTTCGATGATACCGCGCCTCGCGTGGAGAAAAAGGTGGTGAAGAAGCAACACGTTTGGGAGGAGTCGGGGCCTTCGGGCTTTGAGGACTTCCGGAGTCCGCCATCGTTGGCCCGGTCTGTGATCTTGGCGGAGAGTGTGTGTTAAGGGACAAAGCGATGATATAGGCGGGAGCGCATTGTGTAGTCGGGAAAAACAGCGATCATGATCCTATCTCGACATCTGTTATCTCGCATGGATAGGATCCAAAATGCCGCCATGCGAGATAGCGGCAGTACTGCGCGAACTACTATTCATTTTCTCGACATCGTTTTCTCGACAAGCGTCATTGACCGCGAGGGTGACAAAAATGAAATCGCGACGTGGCACTGTACACGCGTGGCATGCCAGTACGTTTTGGTACGTTTTACTACATGTGCCGCTGTATCTCCACATCAAGTCGTGCATATGAAACAACCCTAAGTATATTCGGAGCAATTTCCCTCCCATTTCGGGGTCTTCATGTGGTAAATATACAATATACCACACTTGCTGTGGTATGTATACCACACATTTGCCCGAGGCACTAGAGTGGATATCCGTGTGCCCGGGATACCACTCTAGTGCCTCGGATACCGTTTTTAGTCGCTAGCTACAGCAACAAAGTATTGCTGCGTCGTTTCGCGAGAACGTGCCAGGCCCTACCCGACTGCGCTCTTGACAGCCAGCCTCCCCACTCGTGACCAACGGAGGCGGTTCTTCAACACAAAGCGCTGCAACACTATATGCGATTCAGAAGAGCTGTGACAGCGTCAGCCATCGCGGCCGCAGCTGCAGCCACAGCCGCACTCTCTACCCGCGGACGGAGCCCCGCTCACTGCAGCACGTCGGTCCCAAAACCCAGCGACAACGATTCTAGGTAAAGACACACCGGCCCTGTCCACCAAAGCGCTTCTGAAGGAGCTCAGTATAGTAATTCATCAAGCGGGGATTTTCTTTCCGGCTTGCTGGAAAGCGAGTTTCGTTTGATTCTCGGGTATTTCCGAGCAGTTTGGTTTCACATCCACTTATCCGTATCGACTCGGCATTTTTTCCGCTCTGCACTCGTTATCACTCCTTCGTGGGCTGCTTCGACTTGCGAGTTGTGTGACAACACTGTTGCGTGCGACGTTGAAGCGGATGTTGTTGGTGGGAAGTATACTGATGTGAGGACGGTTGGGATAGCTTTCGCCGCTGTGATATGAGTGTGTGATATATCAGGTGCAAAAGCAGCCGCTGTGTGGGTCTTGACTTGTGATAGGATAGGATAGGAAGGAGGGCGGACAGCAGTGACTGTGCGCGGGTGATTGAAAGATCGGTGGTGGAAATTTGGTTGAAAACTGCTGGTTTGGGATGAGATTGTGGACAGAAAGGTACAACCACATACATAGACAGGCGCAGAGACATATGCAGAGACAGACGCCAACAAACACACACACACACACACACACACACACACACACACACACACACATGCTCTCTCACACACACACACACATTAGCAAATGAATCCCTCCCCCCCACAGACATACATACAGGTACACACACGCATTCACACACACACCCACACACACGCACATACAGATAGGCACATACATCAGTCTAGTGGGGATAGAGAGAGAAAGGAAGGGTGAGAGGGGGAGAAAGAGAGACAGACTCACGTAGACACGAACACACTTACGCACGCACCTACACGTGCAGACACGGAAACGCTCTAGCACGATTTTTATTACAATTTGACGTATACGGATGCAGACACGCAGGTAGGCCCACAGGCAAGCAGGCTGAATGATTGATGGGCCGTTAGACAGATATTACGACAGTCGGTGTGCACACGTACCCACTCAGTCTCTCTCTCTCCCTCTCTCTCCTTCTCCCCCTCTCTCTCTCTCTCTCTCTCTCTCTCTCTCTCTC
>JAPMLY010000982.1:0-42500 GCA_026401115.1 Tetraselmis chui
CCTCACCACACACCTCAACCACTACACCTCATCACCCTCAACACCCGCGGCCTCGACACCTCCATTATGGATGTTGAACACCTCTCCACCTCACACCGTCCGGATGTCCTTATCCTCACCGAAACCAACCACGACACCCACAAATCCCGCTGGCGCATAGCCCTCCCCCAATACCACCTCAAAAGCTCCCGACCTTGCTACTCACATGTGCCCCTACCCAACGCATGCGTTCTCTTCGCGGTCCGCAGAGCCTCATTCCAGTCTGCCACTGTCCTAACCCCACCCCCCCACCTCATCCCCCATATCGCCGGACTAAAACTCGTTCCCCACTCAGGCACCCCCTACCTCCTTATAGGTACTTATATGCCCCAGCTCTCCACCCCCCAACTGACCCGCCACTACGCAGAAGTTGCAGCTTGGGGCCTCCGCCTAGCTGACGACCACCCGCACCACCGCACCCTCTAGGGAGGGGACTTCCAAACAACCACCAACACAGGTACGGGACACCCTGCCCTCACCTCCCTCCTAAAATCCCACCTCCACCCCCTCCACGACCCAATCCCAACCTTCCCCCGCAGCGGGGGCTGCCTTGACCACTGGCTCACCACGCCCCCTTCACCTATCACCCTCCCACCTTCCTCTTGCTCGATATTCCTGTGACGAGTACAGTCCCGCAACAGTACATTGCAGGACATTGTACAGGTACTCGTTACGGATACCAATTCGTGCTTTTCCACAGGATGGACGTATACTCGTGGGTACGTCGCTACTGCCATATTGTAATGGTGCTGATGCTACAATACGACCAGTACCTCCCGGTACGTACAGATATGCATAATTAATCTAACTAGCCAGATGACGCGCCAGAACGAGCTCTCCAATGCAGAAGGAGCCGCGTCGTGAGACCCAATGCTAGGCAGGCCGTGTCTCGAGGACAGATGACGACGGTTGAGCAGCACCAACGCCTGACAAGTAAGCGAAGCTTGCAGGCGTAACTAGTCTGGGCTGAAACCTATTTAAGCCCAGTGCAGTAGAGGGAGGTGACAGAACCTTTTAACAATTCCTTTGTTCACTTACAACATCTACTGCCTAAGTACAGCAGTGAAACATCTTTCATCATTTGCCTCTCGACAACATCATTTCGCCATCTTGCAACAACAAAACTAGACAGACTAGAACAGATTTGTGCTAGCGTTTAGCTTTCAGAGGCTAACCGCCACACTGGTTTCGGAGCTCTTTGGTCGACGCACGCTTTCGTTGCTCGTTGATCTACTCGACGTTGTTAATTGAGTTGAGATGGCTTCTCTTGGAGATGGACATTACGTGGTTTTGGTAATTCATGTCGGAGGAACTAAACCATCGGACTTGAAGTTGGTGTTTCAGCGTGAGCCTCGTTCTGGTAAAACTTGGTTCCCAGCTGGCTCTGTCTTACCTAACGAAGAGCTTGTCGACGCTGCTATTCGCGAGTTACACGAGGAGACCGGTCTTGTTTTGACATCGGATGATTTGACGCTGTTGAGTGGTGAACCTGTTAACGTTACACTACCTCAAGGACGACAGCTTGTTTATGTCTACTCGGCGTCGATTCCTGTCCTGTTTGCTACTAGCAATTTACGCACACCTGCTCAGGTCGAACAAGCTGTTTTGGAACAGTCGACAGTTAATCCGGATGGCACCTACGTCGTCCCGGAATCCATCAACATTGACGGTCTGACACTTACGCCCTCACAGAATGGGTTACTTCGTGCTAAGAAGCACAAGAGTGAATTACTTCACTTCGGTTACGTGGCTCAGTGGGAATCTTTTTATCGAGCAATCACACAACATGTTCCAGTCATGCAAGACGACACGTCTATCCCGAGACAGTTCCACATGTACTCCCGGTTTACGACGGTCGACTCTGGTCCTGTCTGGCTGCTGATTCGCGGACACATCAACCGACTGACTGGTGAAGGACCTACAGATTTACGAGTGGGAAAGCCGATGCCTACCCACAACTTGGCTGGACTATCTGTGACCCTCACGGAGACTCAGCGTAAGGCTGCTATTACTTCACCGTACCAAGATGGTCGAGTGCCTCATGTAATGGAGGATTGGCTCGAAGCACAGCCTCAGCGTTTTATAATGCTTGGAATTACGGCTGACTCGTACGATGCAGTGTTCTGGGTTACTTCACAGTTTTCTGGACACCTAGGTGGCTGGTGGTTGAACCGGAAAAATCAGCCTCCAATTCCATCTACGTACAACGAGCATCTTGTGGAGTTACGCAAGTCGACGTTTCTTCCGAACATTCAGGACGACGCAATTAACGCTTTGCTGAACTTTACGCAGAGCAATACGATGAGTTACGCGGTTTTCACTAAACAATACAACGACTACTTACGTCGGTCTCGTCAACACCTGACACCTGAGGTACAGTGCGTACGCTTCATTAATGGCCTAGCGAACGATGCACTCAAGAAACTGGCTAAGTCACACCGAGCTCAACTAGGATACCAGACTACGCTAGTGGAGCTGCAAAACTTTTTGAATGACGTCGTGACAGACTCACCGGAACTGGGCAATGCGAGGTCTGCTGCTGGACCATCTACCCAGCCTACACGCAAGCGCAACCTTGATGACCCTCTCGAGGAAGCCTCTAACGTCTGGAAACGTAACAAAGGTGGCCGTGGACGTGGCCGCGGACGTGGACGTGGAAGTGGAAACAATGGTGGACGTGGTCAGACATCTGGCCGCGAAGATTTTAATTCGCTCGCAAATGCAATGACAGTTGAGGAACGCAAGCGACACATGGACGAAGGACTATGCTTCAAGTGCCACAAGAAGGGACACCGTTTGTTCCAATGCCCGGAGTTCAAAGGCAAGGCACCGATGCAACCTAAGAAGCAATGATGGTGGCAAGGCTGTTCTACAAATGAACTGGAGCAGCCGGCTACATCTACTGTTCATTCTGAGACATTGTTAGCGACAGAGGTCGTCGAAACACCTTTGACATCTCCATCGACTACAGTTGCGACACCTGTAACGCAAGTAGCAGGTCGTCGTCGTCAGACTAAGCAGAGACAGAGTCGTAAACCTGTAACCAGACGTTCAATTGATTGGAAACTGGTTGACTCAGTCTTTGACCCTCTGCATGCACGATTCAACTTCACGTTGGAGGGATGTGCTGATGATGAAGGTCTGAACTCGCACGGTGACTTACCTCACTGTTCGCCGAGTGACTCGATTCTAGACAGAGACTTAACAGGAGAACGGGTGTTCATCAACCCACCCTGGGAGTTAGCTGAGCAGATTGCGCAGCATTTTGAAGATTGTCGTCGAACATCTCCGACATCTACGATGGTTGTATTTGTACTACCGAAATGGGCGAAATTTACTCAGGTGACTAAGCACTGGAAACTCTATCAAGAATTCCCAGCAAGAACACAGCTTTTTACTCGTCAGTCACTGGAGAACCCAGCGCAACAGGAGGTGGTTGCTCCAGCCCCTTGGCATGTACAGCTGTGGTTAGTCGACGCAGATTGTGCGTTTAACGACTCACCAGGACCTACAGCACATGATCAACCCGACTCGGTACCTGTACCAACAGACGACTCGGAACAGTCCATCGCTACGCTGCGACAATTTTCTTCGCCAGCTACAACACTACTGACTGACCTCACGGAAGCTCGCCCGTTAATTCGAACTGAGCTGACTGTGAAAACTCCTGATGGCGGACACCAAATTTCTGGATTAGTGGACTGCGCAGCGACGCTTGACTTCGTGTCAGAGGACTTTGTACGACGCTTTGCTTTACAGACTCGGAAGTCTGCAAGTAAGACTCCAGTTCGACTCGCTAACGGACAACGAGTGACTTCTACGACAGTCTGTGACGTCATTTTTGAGCTGGCTCAACACGAATTTCACAGGACTTTTTACGTTCTACGTGATTTACACACAGCTGATTTAATCCTTGGTTTACCATGGCTTGATGACGAACAGGCCTCTTTACCGTTTGGTACAACCCGAGTTTTTACGCTTATGGACGGTACAGCTGTGGAGACTACACTCGAGGAACGACGCCCTGAGTGTCTACTCCTGTCGTCTACGAAAGTTCAGAAGCTTATGCGCAAGACGCGCCGCAGCAAGGGAAGTCATGCTGATTTTTACGTTATTGAACTTACGTCAGCAGCTGAACAACAGACAGATTTCCACACTGGAGAGGAACTAACAGCAGAACAACGTGACAACTTCCGGTCGTTACTCTTTGATGACTTCCCGGAGTTACTGCAACCTGTCGACTCTCCACCTGTAAGCCGACAGTGGGATCATCCCATTGAAACAATTGGCCCCATGCGACGTCAACGTCTGAACCGACTGTCACCCGCAGAGCGCGCTGAGCTTAATCGACAGCTTAAAGACGCAGTGGAAGCTGGTTTGATACGCCCCAGCTACAGTGAGTTCGGCTCGCCAATTCTTTTTGTGCGAAAAGCTGATGGCTCGCTACGTCTGTGCATTGACTACCGTGGCCTTAACGAGGTTACGCGTAAAGATGCTTACCCGCTACCGCGTGTGGACGACACTCTGGACGAACTTAAGGACGCGAATTTTTACACACACCTCGACCTCGCTTCTGGATTCTGGCAAGTTCGAGTGCGTGATCAGGACGTTCACAAGACGGCTTTTCAGACCCCAGATGGCTTGATGGAATGGGTCGCCATGCCGTTTGGGCTGTGCAACGCACCAGCTACGTTTCAGAGGATGATGAACGACATTCTTCGCGACCTTTTACATAAGTTCGTGACAGTCTACCTGGATGACGTCTGTATCTACAGTCGAACTCTGGAGGAGCACCTGGAGCACCTACGTCTAGTGCTGCAGCGATTCAAGGAGGAAGGGCTGAAATTACGCCTTAAGAAATGCTTTTTCGGATTGCAAGAAATGGAGTATCTAGGCTACACTGTGTCAGCCGGGAAAATTTCGGTTTCCACAAAGAAAGTCGAGGCCGTTGCAGACTGGCCAGTGCCCAAGACGCAAAAGGAGGTTCGCAGTTTCGTACAGTTCTGCAACTTCTATGCGAGATTTATACACCATTTTAGCGACCTTACGGCTCCATTGACGGACTTACTGCGGAAGTCCCAGCCACAGAAGGTTAGGCTGACGCCTGCCTGTTTGGAAGCCTTCGAGACTCTCAAGTTACGGCTCATTTCCGCGCCATGCCTGATCCTTCCGGAGGTCGGCTCGGACGCGACGTTCACCGTGGCTACAGATGCTTCAACAGTGGGGATTGCAGCAGTCATGTTGCAAGACCAAGGGGGCGGTCTTCAACCAGTCTCTTACTGGGCGCGTAAGCTGAATCCAGCTGAGCGTGGTAACACTTACTCTGCGTACGACTTAGAAGCTTTGGCCGTATGCCGTATGTCAAGCATTGGAGGTGCTATCTTGAAGGCTGTTCTAAGTTCCTTGTCGTAACAGACCACGACACACTGCGACATCTGCTCAGGCAACCGAACAACAGGCTGAACAAGCGGCAAGCAAGATACCTGCGGGATTTGCAACCGTTTGTGGGCTCAATGACACTTGCATATCGCAAGGGAGCTCTGAACGAAGCCGACCCGTTAAGCCGGCGTCCAGACTTCGTACCTCAGGCCACAGTTCCCTTATTTTGGGATGGCGAGGTTCCGTCAGATCGAGAATTACGACGGAAGTCCCAGCTGCTGTTTGAAGACGCACAGTTAAATTTACTGACTGTTGACGCGCTGCAGCTGAGCCCTGAGTTCGCTGATCTCATTCGCGAGGGGTTCTCACGAGATTCGTTTTATGGGGACGAGGGTGAGTGGACAAGAGACAGCCGGATAGAAGCCAGAGATGGGTACTTTTGGCGTCTCAATCGCCTATGTATTCCACAGAACTCTGAGCTCCGACTGAGATTGATCGCAGAGCTGCACGAAAGTTCGTCAGCTGGTCACAGAGGAGTTGCTAGCACTCTTGCTAAAGCACTCGACAGATTCTGGTGGAAACGAATCCGCCAAGACGTGAAAGATTTTTGTGAACGCTGCGTCGTGTGCCGACGAGCGAAGATTCGACCGCAGATGGCTGCGACTCTTTACCCATTACCTGTTCCACCCAGACCGTGGCACACAGTTGGTCTTGACTACTTGACACACTTGCCTGAGAGCAACGGCTTTAACAGTGTGCTGATTGTGGTAGACCATCTAACTCGAATGGCCCATTTTCTGCCATGTACAGAGTCGATTACTGCCGAAGAAACTGCAACTTTGTTTTTACAGGGAGTCTACCGCTTACATGGACTTCCCCGTGTGCTAGTCAGCGACCGCGACCCAAAATTTGTCAGCGCTTTCTGGCAGACACTCTGGAGACGCCTTGGAACGCGTCTGAACATGTCTTCCAGCCGACACCCTGAAACAGACGGACTGACAGAGCGCGTGAACAGCACGTTTCAGCAGCTTCTTCGTTGCTTCTGTTGCTATGATGGCTCTGACTGGTCGACACTTTTACCGCAAGTGGAGTTTGCGTACAACGCTTCGCGTGCACTCGGAATTGAGCACACACCGTTCGAGGCTAACTTTGGTTTTTCTCTTGAGGAGCCTCCTGACCTGCTCTTCAGCATGCGACCATCGATTCCAATTTCACAAGACGCAACAGAACGGTTAAGATTGTTACAGGAAGTGCACAGCTTGGTACGCTCTGTGTTACAGCTACATAAGGACGAGATGCAGGCGAGCACAGAACCGTCTACGGCGCCACACTTCGCTAAGGGAGACAAGGTGTCAGTCGTCACAGCAAATCTTTTTCTCAGAGGACAACCGAACAGGAAACTCAGAGACAGACAGCTCGGCCCTTTTCCAGTGGAGGAGCAGATTGGAAAACACAGATACAGATTGAAACTACCAGCGACAGTACGCTTACATCCTGTGTTCCATGTTAACAACTTACGACCCTGCTCTACCGCTCCGCTACGACCAGCTGTCCCAGTAACTGTACCTGAAGGAGACGATGAGGAGTTTGACGTGTCGCACATCTCTGCTGTGTGCATCAAGTCGCTACCTGGGCGACGAGGCAAATATTTGCTCTTCATGACGCACTTCAGTGATGACGACATTCCACCTTTCTGGCACCGGTTGAACGAGGTGCATCGAACAATTGCGTTACAAGAATTCTTGGAGACGCCCCAATGGCGCAAATTCGCCAAGACTCAGGCGTACATTGACTTCATGCACGCTTTCCCAGCGCGCATTCTTGAGTCCCAGTAACTGCTTCAGTAAAGGAGCCAAGAACCACGGAGGTCTGCCTCGCGGCGGCCTCATTGATCTCTCAAGAGGGGGAGGGTACGAGTGTGACGAGTACAGTCCTGCAACAGTACATTGCAGGACATTGTACATGTACTCGTTACGGATACCAATTCGTGCTTTTCCACAGGATGGACGTATACTCGTGGGTACGTCGCTACTGCAATATTGTAATGGTGCTGATGCTACAGTACGACCAGTACCTCCCGGTACGTACAAATATGCATAATCAATCTAACTAGCCAGATGACGCGCCAGAACGAGCTCTCCAATGCAGAAGGAGCCGCGTCGTGAGACCCAATGCTAGGCAGGCCGTGTCTCGAGGACAGATGACGACGGTTAAGCAGCACCAACGCCTGACACGTAAGCGAAGCTTGCAGGCGTAACTAGTCTGGGCTGAAACCTATTTAAGCCCAGTGCAGTAGAGGGAGGTGACAGAACCTTTTAACAATTCCTTTGTTCACTTACAACATCTACTGCCTAAGTACAGCAGTGAAACATCTTTCATCATTTGCCTCTCGACAACATCATTTCGCCATCTTGCAACAACAAAACTAGACAGACTAGAACAGATTTGTGCTAGCGTTTAGCTTTCAGAGGCTAACCGCCACATTCCCCTCCCCCTCACACTTTAAATTGAAATTGAAATTGTTTCCAACAATACCAGTAAGAACCGGCTGCTGTCTCTGGGCCCCCACACTTTACTGACCACTCTGCAATCCACCTCGTCATTCCCGCCCCTTTCTCCCTCATGGCACCCCCCCCCCTCCCCATACCCACCCCCACACACATCACACGACACGCAGACTCAACTTTCGACTTCCCCTCACACCCGACCAAATAAAAGCGTACCAATCCAGCACCCCCGACCTCATCAACCAAACGGCTACCCTCCACGCAGAAATTCTCAACACCTCAAACACATCGGCCTCCCCCGACACCCTCGACACCCTCGCCTCACAATTCACTACACTCCTCTCCCAACACATGGACCACGCAGCCACAGTTTGGCCCCTCCTCCCCGCCAAGAAACCCCGCCCACCCCAAGCGTCCCTTGACCCTACTTGGCTCACAAATAAAACACGCACTCAAATACTCAAACTCCGTAAATGCAGCAAAAACAACGGCCCCCTCCCCTTCGCCCAAGCCCTCTTAAACACAACCGAATATCTCTCCCTTGACGCCATCAAACAACAATGCCAGGCACGTATACGCCAGCTCCTTCACGCCACCACCACGGATAAGATAAAGAAAATAAAAACTCGAGCCAATGCGGCCTACGACGCCTGCCCCAAACTCTCCCACCGCAGATTGAAAATTAAAAGCGGCCTCCTACCCCCCGCCGGCGCCGCCTCCACCCTCCACCGCATTACTAGACCCGATAAAACTACCGCATCCTCTCCCTCCGCCGTCATTGACGCGGTACACTCTCACTTCGCCTCCGAACTCGGCCGCGCCACCCCACACGACCTACCCACCCCCCCATGGGAACTCCCCGACAACCCCGATAACTTTACCATCGCACCCCGCGGCGACCCCTCTCTCACCCTTGCCGATATGATTACCCGCGACACTTTCGATAAAACCCTCAACTCCCTAGGCACCGGTAAAGCCCCCGGCCCCGACGGTATCCCCAATGAAATAATCAAATTCCTACCGCCGGCGACCCGCTCCGCCCTCTTCTCTCTCCTCTCCCTCCTCGCCCACAAATCCTACACCCCTCCTGATTGGTGCCACAACACAACATGCCTCCTACATAAAAAAGGCGACCCCTCCCTCCTCGATAACTACTGCCCTATCGCCCTCATGAATAACCTCCTTAAACTATGGACAGCACTAATCAAAGATGCAGGCTCGAAATACGCCGAAACCCACGGCATTCTCAGCGACCAACAAGACAGATTCCCACAACACCGCAGCATCCACGACGCCCTCTCCTCACTCATTATGACGATGGAGGACGCGAAACTCCACAACAAAGACATATATGTCATGTACGCGGACTTCAAAGGCGCCTTCAACGCCGCGGACCACCGTATCATGTTCAAACACATGCGTCAACTCGGTATGCCCCCCACCTTTGTCGACACATGCGAACACGTCTACGGGGTCTCAACCACAGATTATATTACTCCACATGGCCCCACCCCTTCTATCGACATTAACCGCGGAACCCTCCAAGGCGACACCCTCTCCCCCTTTCTATTCACCCTCTTCCTTGAACCCTTCCTTCGCTGGCTCACGGTAGGAAGCCGGAGCTACCGCCCAGGCCCCCCCGCCACTAACGTCGACCCCACATAACCCACAGCCACATACCCAGGACACGGCTTCGCTGACGACCTCAGCCTCGCCACGGGCTCAACCCCCAACATGACCATCCAGCTCAGGAAACTCTCCCTCTTCAGCGCCTACACGGGCATGACCGTCAACATCCGCAAATGTTGCATCACCGGCGCCCTCTGGCGCACAGGCAACGCCTTCACCCTCGCCAACACTACCCTCCTCGCATCCCGCCTGCAAACTCAGTTCATATCCCTAAACTCCACCCCGGCCCCCATCCCCTCCATTGGCCCCAAGGACACATACCGAGTCCTAGGGGTCGAACTGAACACCTCCCTCATCTTCACCAAACACTCGCAGGAACTAAAACGCACCACCGCATCCCTCATCACCGCCCTTTCCACCTCCCCACTAACACAATCCCGCAGAATTAGGGTCATCCGTGGATTCCGCATCGGAAAACATTTCACCCTCCAGCTCGGCCTCTTCACTGACTCCCAACTAAACACTCTCGAAGGACAAATCTGCCGCGCACTCCGCTCCGCCGTCTCCTCGGTACGTAATCTTCCCCGCACCGCCCTCCACCGCCCTACCTCCAACCTCGGATACGGCCTCCCCTCCCTCAAAGCCCACGCCGCACAACTCACAGTTTGCCACCTACATAAAATCATAAACAACTCAGGCTATAGAGGCCACATGGCCCGCGCACACATCCGCACCTTATCCACCACGTACTCCCATTGGCCCTCGGAATCCATCATGTCAACCTGTTATACCCCACCCACACTCAAGTGCTTAGTCAGAGCTCAGCGCGATGCGGGCACCCTCTTCCACAACATCCCTCCACTCTCCCTCACCAACCCTATCGCCTTCACAATCCGCGCCCACTTCACCACTCAAGACAACGCCCTCCTCGCCTCACTCCGGGACAAAGCCACACACATCACCGACCCTCACACATACAAACAAAGCCTACTGCGATTTCTCACCCCGCAAAACACACGCCTCCCTCCTCCCCCGCCTCACCCCCCTCTGGAAAAATAACATCACCACGTGGCCACAAGTCCTCCTCAGAGCCACCTCATCCTCCTTCATCCTCAAATCATGCAAATCCGTCACCACACTCACGGGGTCCACCACCCTCCTCTCAGTCCCCATCCGCCTCCTCGCCGCAATCCTCACCGAACCCCTCGATACTATCCACAACCGCCTCCCCCTCACATGCCTCACCCCCAAACAAGCATCCCCCCCCACCACTATCCACCCCTCCTGGATTCCCCTCCTCTCCCCACACCTCCCTCGCTCACCCCCCACCCTCTCATCCGGCATCTACACCTCACGCACCAATCACCCCACCCCCACCGCACCCACCACACACTTAGACACAGATTACCTCACCCCCTCCGACCACCACTATCCCCCATGCGACGTAACGCGTATCATTTCCAAACACAAGGATACATAATACGGCCAAACGCAGTACATGGTTGAATGGGCCCCGGAACACCTCACGGAATGGGACATTCAGTTACAACTCGACGACGGCTTCCGCCTCATCTCCTCCACCCCCACATCGGTATGCCTCCCCACCCCCTCCCCCACCGCCTGCTCCATCTGTCATGACCCCCTGCACACAGAGCCCACCTCCACCTGCTGCACATGCCCGCACTTTGCCATACATTCCCAATGCCGCCCAGCTCAAGGACCCGCCACATGGCAGTGCGAGTGGTGTGCTCGCGGCCGACAACACGACCTCACTCGCCTCCACGAAGTCCAGTGGGCCCCATGCCTACAACTCCACGACACCATCAGTGAGACCCCCTCCGGCCCTACCGCCCTCACCGCATTTAACTCCGGCTATGTCCCCTCCACGACACCCATTCTGCCAGAACCCGGACCTCCTCCCTGGTCACACCCCCTCATCACATTCAACCACGACCCCATCAACCCCGACCTTGACATGCTCCCTACCGGCAAATTCGCCATCCACACACACCCATCACTCCACGACACAACCATACTATGCACTCCCGACGGCCGCACGGTCACCACCCTTAACGTCCCGCGCGTCCGCCACCTCTACCAACTCTTCCGCCCCGACCTCACGCATCATACGTTCGAAGAGGAAGTCTACCGCCTCCTCACCCGCCTAGGCTCTCGATCAGAAATCCACTCACCCACACCGGCCACCACCACCCGTAATAGATGGGCCACTAGAGAAGACCTACTCACTGCTCTCCGCCACACATTCCACATACAGACAGAACTCTACTCCGACCCCCTTAATAAATCCCTTCACTCCCACACCTACCACTCCCTCTACCCCGAAGATATAGTCTTCTCATCTAGCGGCAGCAATGCCCCACACACATGGCAAGGCACCAACATAGCCAACCCCGAATACGACCACGAATGCATGAGACGTGCCATGGAACACGCAATCACAAGCGCACACCTCACAGCCCCTCACACACCCAGCGCAACCATCCTCATCCTCCCCCGATGGGAACACACACCATACCGCCACTCCAAATACATCAACTCCCCATACACCCACCACCTATACACCCTCCCAATGACGCAAACACCTTCCTACCCCCCGACCAACACACTGGCAACCCCACCCCTACCCCATTCGGCACACGCTGGATGGTCGACATATACCTCGTCGCCAACCCCCTCGCTCTCTCCACCCTCCCGTCACCCACAGCCATGACCGCACTCCATAACACTCTCGAATCTATCTACGACACTCACCTCCCCATCCCCACCATCACCTCCCCTCCTCCCCACCTCTTCGACACCTGCTCACCCCACTCAGCAGGCACATACCACCTCCCCCCAAACCCAACTCACCCCATCACGCACCCCCTCCCAGAACGTATGCTATTAACGTACCCCCCACCATAGGCACTCTTGCTTGGAACTGGCAGGACTTTGTCTACAGAGACGGCTCGAAAAAAGGAGGCTCGTCCCCCCTCGGAGCAGCAGCTACCCACCCCGCCTCGGACACCAAAATCAAAATCCTGGTGACCTCTACCCCTCCCTCGCACACAATAAATCGCGCTGAATTAGCTGGCATAGACATAGGCCTCCAACTTGGCCGTACCCACCTCCTTACCGACAGTGCGTGCTCCCTCCGCCTCATACAAGGATACTTAAACTGCTCTTCAGCCTACAGACACAACATCCACCGCGACACCCTCCTATCCATCACACACACCCTTAAAACCCGCTGCGCCGCAGGCATCCGTACGCACCTCGGCAAAATCAAAGCACACAACCATTCCCTAGGCAACGACCTCGCAGACACCCTCGCCAACCACGTAGCGGATGGTCACCCACCCGACACTACATACACCACAGGTTCAGACGTCCCGATAGGCCACTGGACATGGCCATACACCCTCATTCCACAAACCCTAGGGGACCCGTTACCCTACAGATACACCAACCTCAAAGCTGACGCACACACCTACAGTACCAAACACACACACATACCCCTCTCGCAAACAACCAAACACGGTGCCCTCCTCGCCCGCGCCGCGGAGGAAGGCGCCGATTTCTCTTTCCACAAAAAACACTCAACCCTCACAAATATACAATTCACACACAAGCAAGAATTCATGTGGGGAGTTCACAACACCCGCCTACTCACTCACAACCCCACCCTGCGCTACCCCCTATGTGGCCAATTCACTAGCAACGGCCACATGGCCGGTAACTGCCCCACCATGTCTGGCCAAAGACAGGACCGACACAACAGCGCGCTATAACTCCTCCTCTCCCTATTGGAGCGCCACAACGGAGGACGCTGGGAAACCATCACCGCAGACTTCGGTAACAAACCCATAAAATCCTTTGCTTCCCCCACTCCTGCCCACACTCCACTTGACTGCCACCCACCTCACCCCACCCACATGCCCACCCGCCTTGTTGGTGCTGACGAAGGTCTCTCGCCCGACTCCCTAACCTCGTGTCCCGCCGTCCTCCCACCTGAGATTCTCCCCCCCGCGCTACGACTCTCCGCACACAAACCCGACTTCATTCGCATCCTCGAACCCCGATTCGTGGGTCACTCAAACGGTCGCCGCCGTTACGCATCCATCAAAAAGATTCAGATAGGGGAATGGAAGTACTGCACAGACAATAACCTCTCCCACACGGCTAACCTCATACGTGCCAAATACACACCCCTTGCAAACGCCATCCGCAGCCACTGGCCAGGCACAGTGGTTGACATCCTTCCCATCGTTATGAGCCGCACAGGTACACCGCACTCCTCCACCATTACGAGTCTCACCTCCCTCCTCACCGCCCGCACCGACCCTCCTGATAAACTTGTCTCCAAAGCACGCCTCGACACGTCTCGCATCCTTGCACAACTCCATACGCATACTGTCCAATGGCTGCATCACCTACTACTCATATACCGCATCAAGTCCCGCACGACCTCCCGCCGCGCCTCCGCACATCACCCCTTCGCACGCCCCTGAATGCACAACACCATTACCCCGCATCAGACCCTCCCCGGGGGGGAGTAAAACCCCCGAACGCCCTTGGAGAGGTTGGATATAGGTGGTTCACGGTCTAGCCCTGACTTGTAAGTTCCCTGTATGGCATAGTTGGGAGGGCCCAGAGACAACAGCCGGCGCATACGGCTTTTTGGTGAAAAACCGGCGCATACGGTACATGTTGTAAACAATTTCAATTTCAATTTCAATGTTTGGTGCCATCGCGACAGCCGAAATGAAAAAAAACAGAACGACATGCAGCGGTATGAACCACTAGCCGGACTTGTGCCTAGTAGTGGTTTCCGAGAGACGGCATGATGCTTGCCGACCCCTCGGCATGTAGCCCCGTGGTGTCTCTAAGTACCTTTTCTGTATCCTCCACCCAATGTGGGGCACAAGTCGAGGCCACGGCCAAAACATGCGGAGCGATGCGCTGCCGGCTGAGTCGCTAGATGAATATAGAAATTATCTATGCTAGTGTTGTCGTGCACCCTGTGTATGCGTATTCACTCAATAGTGCGCCCCCCCCCCCTTCTCCAGCTTGAACATGTGTGCACTCTGTCCACACACGACGAGTGCGTCGCTGTGGGTGGCTGTCTGACGTCCTCGGGCAGCTGACTTATGTGGGGTGGTGTGGTGGGTTTTACAACGCAATTTATACTGGCGATACCGCCGACTAGAAGGCGGAAGTACTAAGTTTCTATTAGAACTTGCCTTATGCGGGAGAGGTGGCGATCGCAGCTCGCCGAACTAGGTTGTCGCGCGTAAGTGACGTGAGGCGGGGGCCTATAACATGTTGAACCGTGCAAACACGATTAGTATAGAAGGTAACTTACGCAAACGTAGTTACAATCACAATAACGCAAATAGGACAGTCGCAGAGACGGCGCCCGCCGGCGGCGCAGCGGCGGCGGCCCCGGAGGGGGGTGCGCTCGCAGGCCCGTCGGCACCCACCTCTACCTCCACGCGGTGGGCGCTGGTAACCCCATAGCCGTGCCATGCCTGGCACGGTAGGGGGCTGAATGAGGTACCGACAGCTGCAATCCGCGGGATCAGCAGCTGTCGGGAAGCCCTGTACGGAGGGTTTTGGAAAAACATAATATCCGTACACCGGCACAGGGATCTCCCGCTCGGCCAGTCCGATACGTCTTTTCCGCGACTAAATACTCGCAGATACTCTCCCGACGATGGGGCGGGGGCGGCGTTTGCGAATTTTTTTTGGCGAAGAAGGGTACGGACGGATCAACGGAGGGACGAGGGTGTTGGAGCTGGCGGCGGACAGCTGGGAAGCAACGCTAGGGACGGCGCTCGCTAGCAGCCGCCAGCCCTGCGTGAGCCTTAGATCTCCCCTGGGGGCGAGGCCTGTTGCTACGCAGGACGGAGGTTGGTCGCAGCCGGAGGAGCGGCACCGTCTGGCGACGGCGGTCCCTAGGATCGCCCGCCGCCGGAAAAGCCCGGTACGGGGGGTTTTTGGAAAAACTCCCGTACCCACCATCTTTTGAGGACTGGCGACTCGATCCCTCTGTTCTTCCAACCCTTCCCCTAGTCGGTACCCAGTTATCGATAGGCTGCCTCAGGCAGTGTGCCTTGGGTTATCGTAACGGCACACTGCTCGTAAAGGCGGCCCCCTAACAACGTAAACCACCGGGGGAGGGCACGGACGGCTACAGCGCGATCAGATAGGTGTTGGAAACAGACGGGACAAGGACAGGGGACATGAGAAAATCTGGCTCGGAGGCAGGAGAGCCAGCCGGACACCGTCTGCAGCCTAGTTATTTTCTCTTCTCAGCTCCTGAAGGAGGAGAGAAGACTCGGCTAGGTGGCGAGCTGCGTCGAGAGGAGCGGCTAATACCTCGGGCGAGGTTGAGCACGGATCGAGGCGGGACCGACGACGACCTATGCGAGGGGGGTTTTTCACCTGCCTTTCCCCCCAAGCTCCGGCACGACCGGAGTCGCACAGGAGCCGAGGTCAGGCAGGTTCGCCTCGACCAGCTCAAGCTGAACAGCCTTGCTGATCAGCGACCCCGCAGCGGCTGGAGCAGGCCGCGTATCGTGGAGACTAACGACATCTTTTATTTCATACTGTATCCAAAAAAAAATACGTATAGATCAGAAAATTATAAATACCTGGATACGGGTATGTTTTAGACGGTATCATTACTGCCATTGGAGAGGTTGGGATTAGTGGTTCACGGTCTACCTCACGCTTCTAAGTCCAGCTAGGCATAGCATAAGGGGGGGCCCAGAGACTCCAGTCGGTTTACCGGTATTGGAGTAAAATATTTCAATTTCAATTTCAGTCGCAGAGACAATCAGCCCGAGGCGTGGTGTCGGGACAAAAAAAGTGTTAGAGTTGTAGCCTAGTGACAACTCAGTACCGAATCAAACATGCTATCGGTATGTCCGATCTAGACATGTGCTACTCAAATCTAGAATAGCTTACAATAGCTATTTGCAACTAATAACTAGAAGGTATTACTTACAGCATGGGTCGATGCCGAGGGTGAGGAGGGAGGTGAGGCTAGCAATGGTGGAGGTATGGGGGGTACATGTGCGGCTCATAATGATTTGGAGAATGTCGACGGTGGTGCCCGGCCAATGTTGTCGAATAGCATTGGCTAGGGGTGTACTTGTCCCAAATCATTTGAGCGGTGTGTGAGAGGTTGTGGTCTTTGTAGTACTTCCATTTCCCTATTTGAATCTTCTTAATCGAAGAATACCGTTTGCGACCGTTCGAGTGTCTAACGAATCTAGATTCGAGGAGGCGGAGGAAGTCGGGTTTGTGGGTGGGGGGACGTAGCTCGGATGGTAGGATGTCTTCGGGCAAGATGGTAGGGCAAGGGGTGATGGAGTCGGGCGAGAGGCCTTCATCTGCAGCTACTAGGCGGGTGGGCATGTGGGTGGGATAGGGGGGTAGAAATTCAAGAGGGATACGGGCGAGTGGGGGAGTGATAGTGATTTGATGGGCTTGTTACCAGAATTTGTTGTGATGGTCTCCCATCTTCCTCCGTCATGGCGTTCCAAGAGGGAGAAGAGAAGTTGCAACGCGCTGTTGCGGCGGTCATGTCGACCATGTTTATACTTCTTGGAAGTGAATACGCCCCAACGGCGATGACACGCGTGGCTGACGGGTGTGGTGACGATTTAGCCGGAAGCATGGGTCAAGGTGTTACTCGTGTCCCATCATCAGGATTTTTGGGGCAACGCGCGTCTACGCGAGAGGCACTTGCACTTCCACCCGGGTGGTAGCGCCACCTCCTTGGCCAAAAACATGTAGGCGAAGTCTATGAGTGGTGAGGACCCTTGGTTTACCGGTTTGATAAGACTTTTACCGGGTAGAATAAGACTCCAATGGTAAAAGCTACCCGTGCGAGGAGGATACTCCGCCCATAGTGTACAACCGAACATAATGAAATGTCGCTCGGCTCGGCTCAATGGACCGCCACCGGCGACGACTGCAACCTGAACACTCACAAAAGGGGGTTGAAAACCCAAAGTACGCACACAAGAGGCTTAAAACACGCCTTGTCGCCTAAGTAGCTTAACGTGGTAGGTACGCTTTTTTGTGTGTTTTCACCCAAATCGCACTTGTAACAAGTGCTAGTATAAATTACTAGCGTTGTAATTACTCGTCGTGGCCCCTCCCATCTCATTACGCCTCCCAGTCTCCGTCCGACCCAGGTCGAGCTTCCTCGACCTTCATCCAACCAGTAGTGCTTCGATCCGCCGCGTCCCCGGCCGCTCCGGCGATCCGCCGGCCATCGGCTCACCTCGGACACACACACACACACACACACACACACACACACACACACACGCACACACACACACACATACACACACACACACGCACGCACACACACACACACACACACACACACACACACACACACACACACGCGCGCACACACACACACACACACACACACACACACACACGCACACACACACACACACACACGCACACACACACACACACACACACACACACACACACACACGCACACACACACACACACACACGCACACACACACACACACACACACGCGCGCGCGGCATAACCAGCTCGCTGCTCATAACCACACCAAACTCCGTCAGGATTTACATAACCTCTGGAATCAATACCTGACCGAGTTTCAGCTCCTGCGGGGACCCTGCTGGATCACGCGCGCTCCCACAGTCGAATTTTCTTCTCCCTTGTTTCCGCCAACTACGGTCCATCAGATAAATCCCGCAGCCGCCACTACCGACCAACCGACCCACATGGATTGCACTGACGAATCTCCCCAAGAGGAAGCCAACCCTTAGACCCCGACGAAGATACCGACACAGCCTCAGCCGGCGTCTGAGCCGCCCAGAGACAGACATCTCGCCACCCAGCCCCCCGCCACCTGGCCCTCCACTATCCGAGTCCTCCCTCCCGCCCCACCAACCCATCCATGACTCCCGGCGTATGCCGACTTTTCCAACCGAGCCCGACACTTCACCAACCCCGACACACCTCGACCCTACGCCTACCCTCCCCACTTGGCTGTCACATGCAAAGTTTTTGGCACCCCTAGCAAGGACGTGGTGGTCCTCAAGCTCAACAAGCTTTCACGACCCCATATTGGGCTCTCCTACACGATTTCTACAAGCACTACCAGAAAGATAATCGAGGAGGCCAACAAGCTCTGGGGCGTTAAGCTCCTCCCCGCCAACGTCTAGATATGCTCTTGGCCCAATACCGTAGCCCCCAAAACCCCGGACGGACGGCGCAACTTCCCTCCGCTCACCACCGGGACAGTCCGAATTTGTCTTAACCGCCGGGAGATCGCAAAGGAGCTCTTTCACTAATAAAAACACTCCCACGACCACACCCGTGTCGTCACCGATCACGGCGGCAGCCCTTGCGAAACCTCTATCCAGCAGAAGGGCCCTCACCTCAATGACGCCGAAAAGGGTGGCCACCAGATCTAGATTTCGGGCCCGGAACTACATGGGCTCAACAAATATCAAGCTAAGGAGCTCTTACACTCCGTCCTCGCCTATCTTTGGGACGACGGCTACCCACAACCCCTCGACGGCGAAAAGGCAAATTTACGCAGCCACTGAAGAGGCATGGAAGGAGTACGAAGCCACGGACACTCCTCACTACCCAAGCCTAGTCGTTTGCTCCCCCCCTCCCCCCCCGGCACTCTACTCTAGGCACTCGACCTAAGGGACATCTACAAGCCTCACCGACCCTGCTCAATGGCACGTCTAGAGCTCGTGTCAGCACAGTACGCACACTGTTTAATCGACGCCCTCGAGGACACCCTCCTTGCCCTATCTATGAGGAACATGTTTGCCCACTTCACCGTGGGAGGCCTTGCCTCCCTCCACAGCATACATACCGAATGCACCCCTACCGTTTCCCGACAGTTCTACCGATGGGGCCTCGACTGCAATATGGCGGAAAAGTCGGACATTTCCGACTTTATCCTACCCTCGGTCGACTAGATGGGCACTGCGGTCCTCAAATCTATTAACTACTACCGAGATACCGCTAAAGGCCGGACCCGCTTGCATTCTCTATACTCCTCCTTCATAGTAGCGGGAATAGACGTCTCCAGTTATCCGACTACGGCAGGACTAACTATCGGCGGACCGGACGCAGTCGGCGCCATTGCTATGGGCGAAGCGGACGCTACCTTCAAAGACACCCGCAAGGTAGTCGTTTGCCTCACCTCCCCACTCCCCCTGCTATATGCCACCACCACTGAGAAGATCATCATCCACCTTACGTCCGACCCGAACAACCCCGAATGCTACGTATCTTAAGCGTCCCGAAGCGCCCGCTAGAGAAGGGGGAAGTCCTACCACCCAAGCATATTCCAGACCTCCGAGCCGACCTCCACCACACCATTCGACCGCCTACCCTTGTCACCGACGCTACATGGGCCTCGAGCGGCCTTCCCTCCCAAAAGAAGACCCGTCTTGCTCGACACAACCACATAGCGGATAGGCACATGATTATTTTCGCCTCGGTGACCCTCCACGCTCACGACTCGAGCCTCCTCTGACAAGCTTTCCACACTTGTCGACCGCTCGTCATACCTCGCGCGCGTTACCGAAAGAGTCATGCGTCCTAAATCCCCTATCCTTACCAACCCGGAGACGGACTTGTCGGAATCGGGAACCGATAGTTACACTTAGGCCAGGTGTAGTGAGAAGGAGAGAGATGGCGGCCGGCGAAGGCACCGGCAGGGCCGGCCGACCGCCACTAATAGGGAATAGAGTACCGCTAATAACCGAACACTAAGAACTAGGATGACAAATAGTTACCTTTTACAAAAACACTAGGCAACGGGAGAGTGCTAGTGCAAGTGCTAACACCCCCTCAAGGTAGCCGAAGTCTTGACGCCGTCCTAACTTGCGTCGAGGAAGGTGCCATCTTGATCGAAGGTGTAGTGCTTGTAGCGTGTGTCTCAAGCCGGGTAGGTGCAGCGACATGCGCTCACAAGAACGTGCCGCTACCGGCGAGTTACCGATAAGAAGCGGTTCCAAATGTATTGCTTAATGTACTAGTCTGACATGTAGCGGGAAAAACTGTCCACGGGCCAATTAGCCGACGCATGAGAGCGACCGGCGAGGAGGAAGCAAAGCCAACACGGTTGTTAGGAGCGTGTAGGCAATCAAAAGCATAGACGGGCGCTGCTCGTGTTGACTCCCCCCTTTCGCCGTGGGAAAGTGAAGCTCCTCGCTAAGTTAGGTGAGCGTTGCGGCGTTGCCTCGGGTAAAAAGGAATAACATTACTAATTCAAGTACGCACATGCCGAATTTTCGCGGGTCGGTATTAAACAACAAGACCCGGTCGAGAGCATCGGTAGGCTGAAGGCTATGTGAGACTGAAAGCTGGGTGGGGCGAGCGCGGCGCCGGGCGCTTTACTCACGCTCTTCTCCTTTTCACGTGGGAGGTGGTAGGACCGTCGCGGACAACCAGCTTGAAGGCTAAGCGTGGTGTCGGTTGGACGATGAATTACTAGCGTGGCGCCGAGCGCTTTACACACGCTATATTTTTTTTACGTGGGAGTAGGTAGGACCAGCGTGGCGCCGAGCGCTTTACACACGCTCTTCTCTAGTGTAACTTGGTGGAGGGCCCATAACCTGTCGGAATCGGGAACGGATGGTTACACGTAGGTCGTGCCGGCCCCACAAGGGGGCCGGGTGTGGTGCCTAGAGAAGTGAGAAGGAGAGAGATGGCGGCCGGCGAAGGCACCGGCAGGGCCGGCCGACCGCCACTAATAGGGAATACAGTACCGCTAATATCATAACATTAAGTACTCGGATGATAAATAGCTACCTTGTACATAAGCACTAGGCAACGGGATAGTGCTAGTGCAAGTGCTAACTTGACCCTACTAACAACTCGACCCGACCCCACGATCCCGTTCGGGCTGGTGACACGACCGACTAGCCCGAGGCCTTCCTAGCAACAGAATCGCCCCCGCTAGACCAACCTACCGCTATGGAGGAGAACCGCCCACAACCCAAAGCCCCCACTGCAGCCTCGTGGCTGACATTTCGCGTTGCTAAACACCGCCCCAAGACTCCCAAGCCGACTCACCTGACGCGGAAGACTACGAGCAGCGCGTGATCTCCGTCCGGCTCGCCCTCCGTTCGGCTTCCCCCTCCTCACGACGGCGCATCGCATCAACATACGCCGCCCTATTATTTGAAGACCCCCTCATGCTCCCCCAACCCGGCGGTGTAATGCAACGTCATGACCCATACGCCAGATCCTTCCTTCCGCCACGTCTGGCACGCTCCACGCCACAACGCACCCGTCCACCTCCCCATGAATCTACCGCGGCGGATATCTCCCCGGACGACATTCCGCGCCGTCCCAATCTAGATCAATTCACTACAACACCCACTCGGCAGGGGGCCCACTGGAATAGACACCCGCGCCTCGACCTTCACCCTGGAAGGGAATGCCAATGGTGAGACATTCGATTGCCTTAACCGTTCTTCCTAGGAGGTGCGCCAATAATGGGTGAGGGAAGAGAGGGTGACTAGCATGCCAGCCCCTTAGCAAGGCGATCGGAGTTAGCGATAGAACTAGATGTAGGCGGTTTCTTTTTCCATGGCGATGGGGGATTTTGTGCGTTTCATAAGGGGACTTTGCCGCTGAGCAGTATGTAATGCAATGTATTGAAATTGTTTACAACAATACCACTATAAACCGGCTGTTGTCTCTCGCCCCCCCGTTCAACGCCATTTGTTTGTGGACTTATATGCTGGAGTAGACCGTAAACCACTAATCCCAACCTCTCCATTGGAGTGACGATACCGTCCAAAACATACAGGTATTTATTATTTTCTGATCTATACGTAATTTTTTTGGATACAATATGAAGTAAAAAACTGTCGCTAGTCTCCACGATACGCGGCCTGCTCCGGCCGCTGCGGGGTCGCCGATCAGCAGGGATGTTCAGCTTGAGCTGGTCGAGTCGAACGTGCCTCACTGCCTGACCTCGGCTCCTGTGCGATTCCGGTCGTGCCGGAGCCAAGGGGGAAAGGCGGGTGTAAATCCCCCCTCGCTCAGGTCGTCGTCGGTCCCGTCTCGATCCGTGCTCAACCCCGCCCGAGGCATTAGTTGCTCCTCCCGACGCAGCTCGCCACCTAGCCGAGTCTTCTCTCCTCCTTCGGGGGCTGAGAAGAGAGAATAACTAGGCTGCAGACGGTGTCCGGCTGGCTCTCCTGCCTCCGAGCCAGATTTTCTCATGTCCCCTGTCCTTGTTCCGTATGTTTCCAACACCTACTTGATCGCGATGTGGCCGTCCGTACCCTCCCCCGGTGGTTTACGTTGTTAGGGGGCCGCCTTTATGAGCAGTGCGCCGTTACGATAACCCAAGGCACACTGCCTGAGGCAGCCTATCGATTACCGGGTACCGACTAGGGAAGGGGTTGGAAGAACACATGGATCGAGTCGCCGGTCCTCAAAATATGGTGGGTACGGGAATTTTTCCAAAACCCCCCCGTACCGGGCTTTTCCGGCGGCGGGTGATCCTAAGGACCTCCGCCGCCAGACCGTGCCGCTCCTCCGGCTGCGACCCACCTCCGTCATGCGTAGCATCAGGCCTCGCCCCCATGATAGACCTAAGGCTCTCGCAGGGATGGCGGCTGCTAGCGAGCGCCGTGCCCTAGCGTTGCTTCCCAGCTGTCCGCCGCCAGCTCCAGCACCCTCGTCCCTCCGCCGATTTGTCCGTACCCTTCTTCGCCAAAAAATATTTCGCAAATGCCGCCCCCGCCCCATCTTCGGGAGAGTATCTGCGAGTATTTAGTCACGGAAAAGACATATCGGACCGGCCGAGCGGTAGATACTGTGTTGGTGTACGATTATTATGTTTTTCCAAAACCCTCCGTACCGGGCTTCCCGACAGTTGCTGATCCCGCGGATTGCAGCTGTCGGTACATCGTTTAGCCCCCTACCGTGCCAGGCATGGCACGGCTATGGGGTTACCGGCGCCCACCGCGTGGAGGTAGAGGTAGGTGCCGACGGGCGTGCGAGGGCACCCCTCTCCGGGGCCGCCGCCGCTGCGCCGCCGGCGGGCGCCGTAATGCAGTGTATTTTATCCTCCGGCCCTGCCGGAATTTGTTTCTCCAAACTTAGTCCCTAGGAGTATCTAGGATTAGAGATCCCGGCCCAAATTTCGCACTCTAAATCCTAGATGGTATATGCAAGAAGGCCCTTAGACAGCAGCCGCACATCGCTTTAGCGGCACATGTTGCAAATCATTTTCATTGGGCCGACTCCCTCAACCGCGAGCTCGACCGAGACGATTGGCGCGCGCAGCTCAACCTTCGAATTTTCACCTACCTACAACAAACATGGTGACCACACTCCGTGGACCGTTTCACCACCATGGAAAATAAACACCCACAGAGTTTCAACGCTCGATGGCGCAATTCCAAGCGTAAGGACGTCGACTGTCTTCACATGTTGGACGAGAAATGGCAACGCGAAAACAACTATTGCAACCCCCCGGGAACGGACTACCTCTCCTCGCAGCAAAACTCAACCAATGTGGGACCGTGGCTATGGTCATCGCCCCGTGCTGGCCCGACAAGCTGTGGTTCTAGCAACTATTATACAACACGGCCTCCGAGACCATCCACTACCCCCCTGCAAACAACCTATTCTTTCCCGGTCGACTAGGGTCTCGCGAGGGGGTCGGCAGCCCGGTTGGAGCATCGTGGCCGTTCGGCTACTACGCCGGCGTGTTTGCACACCCGCCGCGGCGCTATAGGACAGTATCTCCGCGCTACAACACGACCCTGACTAATGCCTTTACTCCACGACGTGCCACTCCCCGCTACCGCAGTGGATCCCGTCGCTACCGCCTCAACACCAACACGACTAGCGCTCTATGGGCATTAACAATGGCCATTCATTTCAACGAGCTGCTCGGCACCGACACTCTAGGACGCGCAACCCTCAGCCTACTCAACAGCTCGCTCGCATCTTCGATTAACGGGAGCTACAACAACAATATTCGACAGCTATTACCCTTTTGTTAGGAAGAAAACATTCACCCACTACATGCGACACCCGCTACTATGGTCCGCTGCACAGCGTGGCTAGGCCTCCAAGGCACCGTCGCCGCCTCGTCAGTGCAACCCTGGTAATAATCCGTCGTTAAACTTCTTCGCGACCATTAACAACCCCCAATGGCGGTGGGCGAGCTTCTCGTTGACGATAAACGCGATTTGGAAATCCGATAGGAATGAATCGCCGCGGCAAACGGTCGACTACCCCTCCCCGCCCCACTAAATGGTTTTCAAGATTTTAACAACAACAAACGCACTCCGACATAAACTCAGTTGGACTTTGGCTTCCCTATAGCACCTCTCCCTCTCTCGACTTTCCATGGCAATTTGCGTGAACTACGCGTCTTCCTTCCGCGCCGAGATTGGCGTGCGCTGCCAAACGGGTGACATCGCTTTCGATCACCCGTGTGGACTAATGTACATATTTATCCGAGAAGCTAAAGGCGACTAGCAGCGCGATGAAGCCCCAAAACGAGAGTTGTCTATCCCAATCACAGCCCGCCCCTACTCGCTGACTTCGTAGACTACTACCTTTCAATCGTGCCGCGTTATGCGCCAATCACTACAGTCCCCCCCCCCCCCCCCCCCCCCCCCCCCCCCCGTCCGCTATGTGAAACTTCTCACCTTTTGAAAACTCCGCAGATCGACAAGCGGCAACAACACTTTCGGCCTAGCTGGAGCACGCGTTCAGCCGTTCACGCTACAGCCCCCGCCGGCTTCAAGTGGACATCTCACAGCCTCCGTAAAGGGGCTACCTCTCATGCTAGATGCATCGGAGCGCCCCTCCCCGTCGTCAAATACATGGGTGGTTGGGCCAAGACCAACTCCGTGAACGAAGGCAAGTACAATGACCCGACCATGACCCCATCTCTAGCGGCGTGGCGTTTCTTCGGATGGCTCGCCTCGTCCCGCGCGCTTCCCTAGAATAGGCTATGCAAGCCTTTGGCTTTAGGTTACTAGCAAAACGTCCCCTAGGATAATAAATGGTTAGATTGATTCAAATAAAGAGGTTTGCAACTCCAACTCCCATGTGTACGGGACAATGACCCCCGCGGTTAATTTCACCGTTAGTAACAACGCGTCTTACCTCCAAAACAACTAAATTGAAATTGAAATTGTTTACAACAATACCAGTAAGAACCGGCTGTCGTCTCTGGGCCCCCCCTTATGCTATGCCATACAGGACTTAGAAGCGTGAGGTAGACCGTAAACCACTAATCCCAACCTCTCTAATGGCGGTAACAGCGTAATAATTTTGTAAGCAAGAAAAACAGATCTAAAAATAAATCCACTTGTCGAGAAATGCAAAACTAAACTGCTGCTCGACCTTCACGATGCACGGCCCGCTCCCGCCGAACCGGGGTGTCAACCGGCCTAGGCCGGTCGGCGTTCGGGAGGGACGACGGGCTAGCCTAATCTAGCTCCCGCGTGACTTCGGTCTTGCCGAAGGTAGGAGGGGAAAGGCTGGCAAAAAACCCCTCCTCGCGCGGTCGCTCGTCGATCCCGCCGCTCCATCCCGTAAACCCCGTCCCAAGGTCTTGCCGCGTCCACCGACGCGGCGGTCCTCCGTGTCGAGGTCCCCCATCACCTCGAGGACAGGTGGGGGGGACCGAGACACACGGACACAGAAAAAACTAGCGCTCCTGCCGCCGCGCCTGAATTTTCCCCGCCCATTTCCCCGGTTTTTTCTCTGTCTGGTACCCGGGTACCTGTCGGTTTTCCGGCCTGTGGCCGTACCCTCCCCCCTCTGATCGCGCGTCCACCGAGCACCTTTTCTTGAGCGGGGGCCTCCGCGCTCACCCGGGCCCACGCTCAAGGAGCCCTAGGAGTATGAAGGTCTGTCGGGGTAGTGGGTGTCGAAGAGGGGGGGGGGGGGGGGGGCAGGTCACCGTAGCCGGATCCGACGGGCCGCGGGCGCCCGGAATTAAACAAAACCCTCCGTCCCGGGTTTTCCGGCGGCGCCGACCCAAAGGGTCGTTGCCGACAGATCGCTCCTCCCATCGCGACTGTCCTCCTTGCCGTCCCAGCTGACTCCTCCCCCCGGGAGATGATGCTGGACGACGTAGCGACGCGCTAGTGAGCGCCCTACCCTGGTGCTGCTCCCCTACTAGCTCGACGCCGGGTACGGACATCCAAAACAACTAATATGTAATGGCAATAGGGCGCAACCAACCACATGATGACTTCTTAAACGGTTAGCTTTACCTTGCCCTTGCCTCATAAGCTAGAACTAGCCAAGAGCCGGGCACTCTCTGCTTTCGCGCTCAACCTATCCATTCTTCGCGCAAGCCCACCCACCAATCAAGCCCTCGCGCAAACCCCATAATTACGCGCTAATCTTCCCCCAAGACATGCCCGTGGTGGTCTTTTCGCCAAATTGTAAGCAAGACATATTTGGCAAAACGTGCCCTACGCAAAAATGTCCATGTACCCATACTTGTCAGGCCAGTCCACAACCATCATTATTGGCACGCCTCTCATGTCCAAAAGTGTCCGCGATGCAATGAGTCCCCGGGCGACCTCCGTGGCTGTGCCTCCACCTCCCCTACCTCATTTGCTTCATGTTTAGAGGAATATAAAGGATGCCGATCTCCATGCTAGCGGACCATATCACTCGTTGCCCTTGTTCGCATTACGCAATCCGGATCCATGACAGCCTTGTACACACTGTATAAGAGTTCATGGCCGAGGCGGGGGCGGTTAAGGGGTGGGTCTTGCGTTTGGAGGTTCGCCGAACCCGGTTTGGGGCCTCATCTCGTGATCGACATGGGGATGTTGTTTGGTTGGATTTTGCGGCCCCGCATAAGCACATGGTTGTGGACATTACGGCCACTAGTTAGCACGCGCACGAATTCCAATGTTTTGGCTGGGGTTGCTCCATTTCCACTCCTAGGCAGCCTTGCGCTGGGAGCCCAACAAGTCATGCTTGATGCCGACATATGCACTTTGTCCTCCCTTGGCACGCCGTTCATTTAGATTGTACATGACTGTTACCCCTTCGGCCTTAAGGATGGGGGTGGCATGGATTCAATGGCGGCGGTGATGGTTGATCGCTTTGCCATTTTGGTGGCCGTTCGACGTTTTCCAAGCTTAGGTGCGGCGGACTCTCGTTCTTTGATGCAAAAAACTTATATCCGCATGAAGTAGTTTGTACGGCGGTCAAAGTCTGTCCCCTTATCTCAATTCCTTGGGGACGTGCGTCGTGAGTTCATGCGTAATCTTTCTTAAGTTCTTCATGGCACGCTCGGTTCCCATCTTTGTGATGCCTTGCATGAGGATAGTGCGGTTGTTGTTGCTTGCCTCCCTGCTCCGCGGGCTTAGGCTTCTTTACCTCCTCTTTATTCTCCTTTGTTGTTTGTGGATTCCACTCCTTTATTCGTAATAATTGATTTATAATCATTGCAGCGCAGTTTATTTATTTATTTGATTTTCCTTCTCCGCCGAGTGGATTACTCAACAACCCGTTAGGATACTTTACAGGAGGGTAGTGCCGATGTTGTGGCATGCCTCCTTGTTCCTCGGGCTTAGGCCACTGGGGGGTTTTCCACCTTTTCCCCTTCTGATTTGTGGTTTCCATTGCTTTTCCTTATTAGTAATTGTTATATTTGCAGTGCTGATGTTGTGGCATGCCTTCCCGCTCCTCGGGGTTTGGTTTTCTCCTCCTTTCTCCCCTTTGCTTGGTGGTCTCCCCTGATTTTGTCTTGTAAAAAACTTTATATATCAAAAAATGTTGCATTGTTCAACAGTTCACTACTTAATCGCTAATAGCGCACGAGGACAATTCGCATATGATGCGTCGGCCACTGCTCTTGCTGACCATTGGGCTCGATGCGGCGGAGATGCTTCGGTCCACAACGCTCACTCTTGGTTAGTGACGGCCCTTGTGGAAATCATCTCCGAGGTTCGTGGCGCACTCGGGGTTGGCGTCGAGGTTCTCACATACCCCACGATGATAGTTCAACTCCCCGACGGCAACGACGGCCTCCCCATGGACGTGGGTGTCTTGCACTATCAAAACTCGCTCTTGATGCCGTGGTTTCCGGTTTGTTCGGCGTTTCTAGCCCCCCGTCTCCCGAAGTCGCTCGACGCCGTGTTGAGAAGACGAGGTTATTCGAGAAGCACTCGGAGGGGGTGAGGAGCCGCCCCGACATCCACTTCATTCCCTTTGCAGTCACGGAATTTGGTACTCTCGGCGGCCACACCACGGCTTTCTTGACGGAGCTGGCCAAGCATGCAACCGCCTCTAAAGGGATGCATGTGGGCAAGTTGTTGGCCTAATGGCGCCGAAAGGTCTCTCTCGCCGTCCATGTTGCTCACGCGGACAACATCTTGCGCGGTTTGTCCGCCGCCGCAGCCGGTGTGGAGGCCGCTTCTTCCTCGGATGGGATGCCTTCCTTCCTGCCACGGCGCTCTTCACACGCGCCATGGGCCGCAAGCGTCCCCGTGCTTCCTCGAGCGGCGCGTGAGGCGTCGCTTGTCGCCTCCACGTGTTGCATTCTCGGCGTTGCCTACGAGATTCCTAAGTTTAATCTGCTAGATTTTTGCACAATGTAGTGCTTCCTTTTGCCGTGCTTTGGATTCCGTGATCCTCTTGTCACTCTTGCCCTTTTGTTACCCGTCCCTTTTCCCCTGTCCGTGCTTATGTTCTTCTTCTTGTAATCAATCTAGGATTACTCACAGCAATTGCTTACCATAGTTTTTGATGAAAGATCACTGCGGGGTTCGTCAATAACAATTTCTTTGTCGCCAATAGCCGAGCCAGCCACAAGCCCAGAACGGCAACCTTGTCGCGAGTAACCGATCTCTGGAGTTCGTCCAGTTGCGCTAAAGAGCAGCGGAAATCTTGATCAGAGCAAATTGTGGCTTGCAACTCTATTTTTTTGCAAGCGGTGGTATTACAGGTCGCAGCAGCCTGTCTTGTTCGGCGGTGAAGTTATGTGAGGCGCCGAAGGCGTGATGGGGACGAGATGGGAATGTGACGACAGAGAGTGTTGCCTGTGTCGCCGGAAGGACAATACGCTTGGGAAGTTATTGGGCCCAGTAGGTGCGGTTTGCTTCGCACTTGGGTGGGGTGTCCTTGCGTGAATCTTCGGGACAGCGGTTTCCGTGCACCTCTTTCAGGCGTTTCTGGCACTGTCTGCCTCAGGGGAAGACCGCGCAACAGGTCAGGCCTTATTTGTGCATCGGCTATGTGCTATATGGAGCCCAGAGGTCTATCAAACGGATGAGGGGACAGTGAAAAACATTCTCACTGCTATGAAGCGAGGCAAGGCTATCCGGTGCGCATAGAGCAACAGCTGGCGTTGTGACAAGAGGCATTTCCGACACAATAGCACGGTGTAGGATGGCACGGTGTCGCTGTGTCTCTCTCAACGAAACGATGGTAATTGCCACGCAGGTGCGCCAAGTGCAACAAAACTGGAGCAACCATAGGGTGTATTCTTGAGCGCTGTCAGTGTAGCTTTCATCTCTCTTGTGCCCGGGAGGCGGGATGCTACTTCTTGCCGATGAGGTACATGCTGAGGTATGATGCACACCTCCTTCGATTTATATTTCGCAGCTGAAGCGCGAACTTATCGACAGCAGTGCACACGCATTTCGCGTAGATGGGCGGTGAGCTCTGTCTTGCCCTTTTACAGCTGCGCAGACCATTCAGCAATGCTGGTGTCAACTGCGAAGGCGCTCACAGGAGAAGATGCTTCCGCTCTTGGGTAAGCTGCCATCTGCTACTTGCATGCTGTTTAATGTATTTTACTTTTCTCGGTGGGTATGTCTTTTTGCTTGTATCTCCAGTCTCCTCCTCTGCCCTCTTGCCGTTCTTAGCTTCATACATTCATAGCAACTTCCTTCGATTGTGTTGCCTGCTGACTATCGAGTGAGAGTAACTCATGACTTGTTGGACACGTGTACAGCCCAACAACAAAGCAGCCATTTCTGGTTCCAGCCTGGGCGCTTGGCAACTCTAGAGGAGCTTCGGAGCAGGTGACACTCGTGGAGCAGCCTCTCTCCGTTTTTTGCTTGTTTTGTCTCTGTGGTTCAAATGCTGGTTAACAAGTATTTATGTGCTCCTTCTCTTGCAGGCTGGCCGGGACCAACAGGCAACACCAGTCATAGAAAAGCAACTGGAAGTAGCTGCAGGTTTCAAGCCGGACAATGCGGAAGACAACGAGGAGGAGCAGCTTGAATTTCATGACAGGTGCTAGCTTGAACGTACAAAGATGATAGCTACAGGCTACATCCTTGCTGATCCTGCCATCACTTGCCAATAGTTTGACACTCATCTGTGGATTTCAGAGCTGGAAAACGTCGAAAACTGCGGCAACGCGATCAAATAAGGGAGCGTTTGAAAGTGGCAAGGCTTGCTCTCAAAGATTTCAAAACCACCTTGAGGTCTGTGCTGGTGATAGGTGTTATGTCGGACTACATGTTTGGTGCAATGCATCACGTCTGTGTCACGTATTCTGCCAGCTTTGATTTTATTTCGACTCGTAGATTTGATTATAGTTTAATAATTTGGTGGAGGCGTATTTCAATTAGCACGCCGCCAGCATGAGGCCGTTGAAGCGCAGTCTTGCTTCGAATTTTGCTGCGTCAACGTCAGGACTGGACTCAGAGGCCCGGGGAATGACAGCGATGAGGAACGTTTTGCTATCAATGAGCGACAAAGGTTTGAGAAAGACCGAGGAGATGTGAGGGGTATTGTCATCGACAAGTCCTCCGTATCTGACGGGCTGCCCCTCCCCAAGATCTGTCTCGAGGTTCCTTCTGCCCCAACGTTTAGCTGTGCACGCTTGTCCAATGCATTCTTGTAATGACCAGTCGTGAGGGCTCATCATGTATATTCACGTCAGGGATGGAGCTCAGTGGGCGGTCTGCAAGAGGTGATTCAACAGCTGAAGGAAATGGTATTGCTGCCTCTCGCTTACCCTGACATCTTCCAGTCCATGAGCATAACACCACCCAGGTATGTGTCACCTCTGGCCAACAACATGTTTGATAGTTGCAGTTGCTGTTGTAACTTGGCTACTCTTACATTTATTGGTTTGTTATGCTGTGTCTCAGAGGGATCCTTCTGCATGGTTCTCCTGGTTGTGGTAAGACACTGCTCGCCAGAGCTTTGGCGGGTGCCTGCTACCATGCTTCGGATCAACCGATCACGTTCTTTTCACGCAAGGTATTTGAGCTTTATGTATGTCAACTTTTGGGAATCACCCGTTTCATTGATGCACACAAGCCTGACTGCTGCATGGGCGACACATAGGGTGCAGATTGCCTCGGAGAGTTTGCAGGCGATGCTGAAAGAACGTTGAGGATATTGTTTGATGAAGCAAAACGAAAGGCTGGTTGCCCAAGCTCTCAACGCAACCCCTTGTTTCTCATCGCAAGTCACTGCTCTTCCGTTAGGGCTGGCTCTGCGGTTCTAAGTTATATGCCTTTTCAGTAGAGATCAGTAATGCCAGTCTCTAAAATTGATATCTGAACAGGCACCGTCCATAATATTCCTGGATGAATTGGATGCCCTGGTGCCGTGCCGTAGTAGCCGAGAAGGTGGGACTGATCAGGTATGGTTAAGCATGGAGGACTAGCTCTCGTTCCCTGGGGCTGCACTCGTGCTTGCACACGTTTTTTCCGTTCGATCTCAACTACCTGTAAAATGCACTTGTGTGACGCATTTACTACAGATGTACGCATCCGTCGTGACGACCCTTCTCGCTCTCATGGATGGTGTCAGCGACCGAGGAAATGTGGTGGTGATCGGGGCAACAAACAGGTGAGGCCAGATGTGTCCATCGTTGCCGCCATGGCATTTTAATGCGAATCATCCATTTTGCTTTGATAAGGACGCCTTTGGCTGTGCTCTGGATGTGGTATTGACCCACAGACCGGATGGGATCGATCCCGGCTTGCGGAGACCAGGTCGCTTTGACCGCGAAGTATGTCTCGTCCGTTGAACTTTGGCTACATATTCATATGATTATTGGGCATTTGTCCGCTGATTAATCGCCACCTATTGTTCGCAGGTTTGCCTTGCACTCCCTGGTGTTTCAGATCGCTCTGCCATCCTCGCAGTCCATACTAAGAACTGGCCCTGTCCTCCCAGTAAGGTGCTTATGGATCACTTCATTGCCCATCTCTGCCTTGACATTATTATGCGGAATGCCTTGGCTTATAATGCCCCGGTTTGTCTTCAGGGGCTACTGGATGCACTGGCGAGAGCAACGGAAGGGTTTGCTGGGGCGGATCTAGCAGCACTATGCACAGGTATCCAAGGGCTTCCAACATTGAGCTTTGGGTTCTGTGTGATAGTTGTGTCGATGTTTGATTACTGTTAGCCACGGTGGTCGGCTTCTTTAGGTGCTGTAATGGAATCTGCAAGGCGAAGCCTTCCCAACATTTGCGACATAGTGGACTCATTTCCTTCGCCAGGTGTGAAACAGAGCGGACATCAGGTGCTGTACCGCCCAATTATCATTTTGTTGATGAAGTTTCGGATTTGCTCGAGCGTTTGACACTTGATTGACTAGCTGCACCGTGGTCCGTAGGATGCCGAACCACACACAACCACGACAGTGGCGGGTGTGTCACTACCGCCAACTAATCTGTTTGTCCGTCTTTGAGCTGGGTTTTGCGACCTTTTCGCCAATGATTATCTGACACGTCTGCGAGAACGTTTCACAGTAGGTCAACAGCAAATGGACGCGCACTCTTTCCTTGAAGAGCGCTTGGGTACCCTTCGGGTGCTGCAACGCGACTGGATGTCGGCGTTACTCAAGGCGCCACCCCCATGCTCACAGCGCGAGGTGCTGCAAGCTGCTTTTCTGTGTCGCCTTTCTCGCAAGTCCTGCAATGCACTAGCAGGCATTATGCGTGCTTGCGTGTATGAAACTCACTAATCTGCCGTGGCATGCAGGGAATAGCGAACCTTGCCATGGATGCAGTGCATCCTCTGCCTTACCATCTGGCCCCTGCTGTACTGCCCGTGTTGGGTGAAGTATTGGGCTCTGTTCATGCCAGTGGCGCCCAGCTGCCACCATTGCTGGCCTCCGCGGCTTCTATGGTTTCATCTTCGCTGGGTAGATCTAGACTGCAGGATCTTGAGAAATATCTGTTATCTGTGGGTTTGATTGAGACTCCTGTCAGTGTGGACCCCTCAGCTACACAGGTATCGCGTCCAAGTTTTAATCAACCCCCCCCCCCCCCCCCCCCCCCCCCCTTCCCCACGGCATCTCATCACCTGATCATCTCATCTGAGGTATCCACACATAGTTACAGGGCTCCTTTTGTATTTTCTTGTATCAGTGCAGGCGTATATTGCTTGAATTCCCCTGAAGGACGCAGAGCCTTTGAAACATGGCATCGCGTCACTATCTTGTTGATCAACTCGCCGATATGTCGTCGTGACATTGTATGGGGAGCACATGTGTGTGTGAATTTCGAATTGAGTGGTATGTGTTACAGCCCATAATGCATGTTGTCGCAGATTGCCGATCCACGTGTCCGCAAAAATGCCACGACAGGTACTGCAGAGAGTTTGCAACCTCTGTGTCCGTGACTCCGTGCCTGGCTTCAGAAAGTATTCATTGCTGCTAGCATCCTTTCGATCTCAAACGTTTGCCTTTTTTTTTCCACTGGCAGGCAAGGGTGGCATGTCGCGCAAGCAGCAGGAAGGGAATTTCCCGCCATGCCGAGTTCTTTTATGTGGGGAAGGTGAATTGGGGCAGCAGTACGTAGCTGGTGTTATTCTGGGCCTGTCTGGCTCAAGTGCTGTCACAATGATTGGACTGCCGCAGTTGCTAGGTGCGGCCCCCAATCCCTCTCCCTGCCGACGATTCTCAGACGTGCCTGTGCGAGCGCTTTCCAAGCGTCACCAAACGCGTTGTCAGCAGACATGGCACATTATGATGGCAATCTCTGCAGTTTTATGTTTATACTTGCGTACTATCCTGTTTGCTCGTGCGTTGTCTTTTGGAGCTCGGGTCCCGAGGGCCCGAATCCTAAATATTGATTATAAACCCTGACCTGTGAAGGCCGATGTGCGCACGGGGACATTGGATTTTTGAGTCAAGGGTGATGGTGCTGTTATTTGCTGACAGCTGCGGGGCAAGGAAGCGCTGTCGATGGTGTGGCAAAGCTCATAAGTGGAGCGCAGCTGTCGCATTCAAGCCCTGACCCTGTTGTCGTATTTCTCCCCCGACTCGAGGCTTGGGCAATTGAGGCCGTGGCGGGTAGCACTGTTCCTGAAGGTGTAGCAGAGGAAACGCAAAGACAATCAGGTGAGCTGGACGGTACAGCTCTAGAATTTCATTGGTTTCCTGATGAGACAGAATCCCTTCGTCTCGATCCATTACGTTTCATTGTGAGGGGGGGGCGGTCAGAAGTTCTAACTTTGGCTGTTTCTGCTATCTGTATCTGCACTGGCATGTTTGAATTTGGATGGGCTAGCCGAACCAACCTCCGTGCACCAAGAGGCGCCCTATTCGCCGTACACTGCCGGCAGTCCTGTCCCATCGCCTGCGAACAGGTCGTTCGATGGGAAACCTTATTCCTCCTTCGCTGGACTCCAATCCCCGGCTGGATTTCAGGCCGCTTCGCGTGTGGTAAAGCCTGCGTTCATCCGCATATTTTGTATGCTTTGTATCTATTATGCCGCGTGTCAAGCTCGGTCTAGTATGCTTGTACTACACTGTTGGGATCACGCAGGACTGTCTGACCATTGTGCCTGGGTGGCGGCAGGCTCCTGGCGTGGATGAGACCCAAGCCGTCTCCCAACCAAGCGAGACAACATATGTCAGTGCCGCATGGACAACTTTGGAAACCTGCATCGCCGGGATGGCCAAGCAGCATCAAGTTATTGTGATTGGAACTTGTCACAGGTGCGCCTTACATATGATTCCCGCAATTTCTCGCGGTCAGTAAGCTGCAGGGTCTGACACACAACATCGGCACTGTGATCCCCTGCTATGTCCCGCTAGGTCACGCGAGGAGCTACCTGGCGCGATCGCCAGATTCTTTTCGCCATCTGTCTCCCGTCAGAATAATATCGTTTTAGCTAGCTTGGTAGGCGTCCATAATTCGGAGTTACTCATGCGGATAGCCAGTAGAGCAGCTGCCGCTGCTGCCGTTGAAG
This sequence comes from Tetraselmis chui, assembly GCA_026401115.1. Classification (NCBI taxonomy): domain Eukaryota; kingdom Viridiplantae; phylum Chlorophyta; class Chlorodendrophyceae; order Chlorodendrales; family Chlorodendraceae; genus Tetraselmis; species Tetraselmis chui. The sequence continues at coordinate 35,788 of JAPMLY010000982.1, forward strand.
TATCATCCTGGATCTGTGCGGTTGAGCAGCGATTGCAGCACGAGCCAAAGAACGACTGTCCGAAAGTCAGCAGAGAGGCAGGTCGATCCAAGGCTCGCAAAGCCACGGCACTCTCTGCGTCGCAAAGTAGTGAAACATCATCTGCGCAAGGATTCGATAGCGTGAACGAGGCCACCCTTGAGTGGGGCCAGAGCCTATTGGCGCAGGTAGGCTTGGCGTTCCATGCTTTTTCTTCTCCGTGGGCTTTGTGACAGCTGTGTAAGAAGTCCTGTTATTTATTTATTGTGCTGGCTTGGTTGAACGCAGGTCAAGAGCTCCCTCCGCATTCTGGGTCAACGATTGCTAAACGACAAGCGTGTGAGACTCATTGGACTGCCTACTGCATCCGGAAGAGGAGGCATACCTCGGAAACTTCAAATATTGTTTGATGGGTTGCCTCTGAAGATGAATTCGATGAGATCGCTTGCCCGGGTACTCCCTGCGTCACACAGTGTCATGTTTCGGAGTCCTGCCCACTGTCGTGGTCCCCCATAGAATAAGTTAAGTGCGTAAGCAGTGCCATTTGCTTCACCGGATTGTCTCGGTCACGCGCAGGCACTCGCTGCTGGGGTGATTACGAAGCATGATGACTTGCTTTCCATCCTGTCATACTTTGACTCGCGGATCCAACAGGTGTAGCCTTGGCTTGCTGTCATCATTCTATGCACACCGAGTCGATTCCGATATTTTCCACTTTTTGACACCGCCGCCGCAACATTTTGACTGTGTTGCTGCGGTCCCCCCCTCCCTTTCGAAAACAGGAATTGGGGGAGTCCCGAGCTGGAGGCCTATCAAACCCTGAGGTATGAGCTAAGGCGTGCTGTTGCATGGCGCATGCCGGACATGCAGTGCTCAGACTGGGATTTAGCTACAGCCCAATTTTCACAGGCACAGCCCGATGACAAACAGGCGACACTGGCGTATTCCGCCTTTTCAGCGCTCAGGGTGAGGTCTCAGGCCACAGAAAGAACGCAGTGTCGTGCTTAAGGTCGCGAGATCAACGTCTTTTAACTTGAGTTCCTCACAGAATGTCGACGCCAAATTCAGGATGAGATAGAAGAGTGGGTTTACAGCATGACAAGGAAGCTGAAGCTGGATACCCCAGCTGCGCAGACTGCTGTTGCTGCAGCCCTGACGGAGCGGCATCAGGTGGGGTGCTATCTATGAATGGGTGAATTTCAATGCGTGCATGTGCTATATGTGAGCGGTTTCATACAGTTGCTCGTGGCTAGTGTCTCACAGTCTTTGGATAGCAGGTACCGGATGCAGCTATGAGTTCATTGCCGGTGGGCCGTGATGAGCGTCCTGCGCCGATCGTGGTGGAGCCCATCGACATCCAACGGCATCGAATTGATATTTCGAGAGGTCTGCACCAAATTAAGATGTCTCATCCCCTCAGTAGCGCTTTCAGCCACCGCCACATTACCCCATCGACTTTCTCACATGTTGCACTTAGCATTCCCTATTCGAGACGGCAAACCCAACCTGGTGCGAGACGTCGTGCGAGTTTCCGTTTGAAAAGGAATTTGAGGACAGATTTTGTTTTGGTGCTTCAGATATTCATTCGGCAGACAACGGCCAAGAATTGGAGCGTCAGCCCTCCACACCTGAAACCAGGCGTTGTAAACTCGACGCCCTCAAGTCATGGACGATACAGCTCGCCCAAACGCTCAAGGTTGAGCTCGTCCCAATTGCAGGTGGGGACACTAAAGAGTGATTCAGAACTGCATTAAAAGGCTCAGTCCATCATGGTTTGTTTTCTTTCTGCTAACTCTGTGTTGGTTGTCTGCATTGCAATCGTAACGACGTTGCTGAACTACGTAACACTTTTTCATATCCAGCCACTTCGATGAAGCAAGGTACTCTTCTGGCAAACGTTGGAACGCTTCTGTCATTGGCTGCGGAAGCTGGAAGGAAGACAGGCCAGGCAATCTCCTGTGATGAGGGATATGTGATCTCAACCGGCAGCCTCCCAAGTCTCGGCCGCGTCTGCGCTTTGGTGGTGAAGGAGATGAAGAGAGTGCAGTGCTCTGAGCCATAAAGCTGCAAATAAGGATGGCTATATTGTGCGTTTAAACATTGGGCTAGGGTAAAGGAAACAGCGATCAGTGAGGTTGCAGGCTGTCTGCCGCGGTTATGTTGGGTCAAGAGGTGAAGTGCCCTCCATTCTCGTTTCGGCAATATCCCTGCGTGGCCAGCAGCGCCGCTTGGTTAGGAAAAGACATACAAGGTGGGCAGGCGTGCATAGCAGAGCGCGATATATGCAGGGGAGCTCCCGCACCGTTGGCTTGCGTGTGGCTTGAGGCACGGCAAAGGGCGCCTTGGATCCCTCGTGCTCCACAACCCTCAGAGTAGTGCTGTAGGGCGGGTTGTCGCCGTTTGCCAATGCCTGTGTAGTCAATGGTCTGTCATCACTTTGCCCCCAAACGACAGTCCTCCTTGTGTGTGTGATATCATATCCCATCGTGCTCCACACACAAGTCCTCCTGCTGTGCGCGCTTTCATCCATTTCCTTGTCTGCAAACTACTGCATGCAATACAAACTGTGCTGCGCGTTACCTGAAGGGCTCCTTCGTGCTCGGTCGCGGGTTTGCTCTGCCCTTGGTACGGTCTCTGTTTTGTGAATGTTTGGGGGGTGTGGTCGGAGTTTTGGGAGGGGGGGGGGGGGGGGGGGGGGGGGGGGCAAGCAGTTCACATACAGCACAGTCAGCTTGTATTTGCAACATATACTGGGGGGTGGGGGAGAGAGACTAGCCAAATGCAACAGCAGTGAAAGGATATCTGCTGTTGAAATGTGGGGCGCGGGCGGAGGAGCGTTGATGAGTTCCATACCTGCTTCATGGACGAGAACCGCACTGTTGCAGTGGAGTTCTTTACCTGGAGGCGGCAAACAGCTACAAAGTCAGAGACACAACAAAGGTCGAGATGTGAACACGTGCCGCTTTACAGCCTCCAACGCAAGCACAGCCATACAGACAACAAAAGATTAGGTAAATGAGAAAAACTTCCTCAAACTACAAGCTCACGGAAGCAATTCTGATGTCGTATGGAAAGATATACAACGCGAATGAAGCTCCGACACAGATGTACCTCCCGCTAAAAAGTAGCAGAGGCGTATCCTTTTGGAAGTATACCTGCTGGCTCAAGTCCATGGCGCCTTATTGCTGGTTTCTTGAAGACGCGAGTCCTAACAGAAATGGAACAATCCCGGGCGGCGACGCGGCCCGTACTGGGCGTCGTTCCGTTTCTACTTTGTCGCGCAGATATGCCTCGCTTGTGTTCCAAATTTAAGGCCACAACAGTTGTGAGCACCTCGGCACGGTTACAAGACAGGGTTGTGATATTTCAAGTGTCGCGTGTGGGGTAGGTTCCGTTCGAGTAGGCATCGGTTCTCGACGTCAAGCGGACATGCCGCGGTCCTGCATGCAGTGAGCCGACATGTTCCATGTTGCCCGGCTCCTGCTACGAGTGGTATACGGATACGGTACATCGCTGTTAATGGCAATACTTTGCCGGGCGGCAGCGCTCAGTCATCATCATCATTTTTTTTTTTTTTTTTTTTTTTTTTTTTTGCGCCCCCGGGATATGGGACTGGCAGGGAACCCGCACCGGCACCCTCTACAGGCGGCGTTTTGCAAGCATGACTGAGAGCAGAAGTTCGAAACAAACCTCAACTCATCATCGATCATGCTCCCGGGTAGGCGACGCTCGTGTGAGTGCATTAAGTACCATTGTACGAGAACCGTACCGTACTGTGCTAACCCCACACGAGGCCAGTGTTGGAGTTTCACCAACTAAAACCTTCCAGTGACATGCAAACAAACATGAATGCATTCCCGGCACTAACCAAGAAAGGTTTGCCCTACCCGTCCGGGCGTCGACCCATTCGAGAAATGCGAGAAGGACCAAGGCCCATCTCACGGAGCAAAACATTTCGGGAGTGCGATACATGAACTACAAAGAAAGCAATATGAGGGAGGGCTTGGCGCCATAACTGGAAAAACCTCCCATTCCCTGTAAAATGGGTGGCGCCATGGAGGGAAGGGGGGACACCGCCTAAAAGTAAGGCATTTATATCTTCGGGGGATGTAGCGAAACGACGCACAAAACCATTAAAAACTGGGGCTAGCGCCCCAAAATTACGACGGTGGCATTCCCAACGTGGGCATTCAAGCAAAATATGTTGTATAGATTCAATAACATCCCCGCCGCATGCAGGACAATGATGGAGAAAACGTTCAGGCATGGCATGAATGCGGGCAAGACGACGGGCTGTGGGAAATACACGCGTACGCAATTGAATCATAATGTGTAACCCTGCAACGGCCCCCGCGGGAATGCCCGTGCCGTATTGTGGCAATGGGTTCCCAACATATGAGGCCTGGGAATAAATACTCCATGTATTAGTACATGCCGACGATGATGTCTCGAAACGACCCCATACCGCTGCTTTTACAAGGTTAGAGGCCACGCGTGGTTGCAAAGACCTCCAAGCGGGTGGGACGCGTACGTTTTGGGCTAATTCCGCGCTTGCCCTAGCAAAACGATCCAGCCACCGCACGGTCCCAGACGTCCAAGTATTTGGGCGCATACGACTAGGTTGGCGCACTAGATCGCTTATGCATGTATTTAGGGTGGGCGCTTTTAGGAATGCCCTAGTCCTAGCCGCTGCTGCCATTGCTTCTATGGGTGCTATTCCTAGCTCCCGTAGGAGTGGCGCTGTGGCTACCCCAGGGGCCTTTGCACCCACCCCAACTAGGCGCCTCAAACATTGATTTAATATAGTTTGTAATCTATTGACGCCGCTAGTCGAATCCATCCCCCATACTTCACACCCGTAAGTAAGGACCGGCAATATGCAGGTCTTAAGCACCGAGGTGCGTACATTAATGGGGATATCCCGCCCTCCTAAAACCGAGTCGAGCGCTTCAACGGCGCGCCTACTTTTGTTTACCCTATCGCCCACGATATTTCGCATACTTAAATCCGAATTTATCAAAGCGCCTAAATATCTATACTCAGATACAACCGGTACCCGTTCCCCCCCGAGCTGCCAACGGTCGGCTTGTTCGCGTAGTGCGACTACATCGGAGTGGCGGCCTAGCGCCATTACCCCGCATTTTTTTACACCGAATCCCATATAGTGGTCCTCCGCCCATTGGGAAAAGTGGGCGAACATGGCATGCAAGTTATCGAGCGATGGCGCAAGGCCCACGGTGTCGTCGGCGAATAATTGGCCCGGCACCCTTAACGGTTGCCTAGAGTCAAGCATGTCAACGCAACCCGGCACCTCGCATCCCAATCCTTCTATCCCGTCAAATATATCATTAATAAATATGTTAAAGAGGATTGGGGATGCTGGGCACCCTTGTCGCAGTCCGCGCTCTATTGGGATGGGGTCGGATAATATGCCCGGGGCCTCTCCAGTTTTTACTTGGACAGTGCTATCCCTGTATAGAGCTTTAAGGAAGGATAGCATATGTCCCGTAATCCCATTAGCCTCTAGTTTAGAAAATAGAAGTTCATGAGGGATAGTATCGTATGCTTTCCGTAAATCTATAAACCCCGCATACGTGGGTAGCCCTAACGCCTGGCGGCGGCCTGCGATATCAAATATGCTCGCGACTTGCAAGGGGCACTCTTCCCCTGGCATAAATCCCCCTTGCCACCGGCGGATTAATTTATTCGTCTGGCATACATCTTGAAGACGTTGGGTTACGACCGTCATTAGTAGTTTAATAAGAGCCCCCATAATGGAAATGCCCCTATAATTATCCATGACGGTCACGTCCCCCTTTTTTAGTATTGACACGACCGCGGAGCTACACCATTGCTTAGGGACACATTTAGTAGTCCATATATTATTCATCAACTCCAATAGGGATTTGCCAAAAGGGCTATCCGGGGCGTATATCGCCAGTTTTAAGGTCTCCGCGGTTATGCCATCCACCCCTGAAGCTTTATTATTATTTAATCTTTTAAGGGCCTTGCAAAGTTCCCCTCCACCAATGGGTCCATTAATCCCATCTAGCGCAGGGGAGGGGGGCCGGCCCCCTCGGCGTCGTTCCCATGCCTCGCGGTAAATGGTAGCCCTACACGCAGCAGGGTGAGGGTCGCGCAAAAGCTCCCGATAGTGCCGCGCCCAGCACGCGTTAATTTCACCCGGTTCGGTATGGAGTACTCCCGACGTAGGATCATGCACTGGTTGTTCCGCGCGGTTGCTTTGCGTAGGATGACCCTTGGCAATAGAGCGGGCCCATTTCCAAAAACCCCGCCTACCACCACCTTGTCTAAAGTCGTTAATGGCCTTGTCTATGGCTCTAGCCTTTTGGCGGCGGCGGTTAGTTCGGACCATGTTTTTAACCCGTAAGCGCGCAGCGATATACCTATCCAATGCTACGGATTGGATAGGGCCGCGGGCCTCTTGGCACAAGGCCAAAAAAGCATGCCGACGACGAGCGATAGCCCCTAGGATAGAACGTTGTAGCGGAGGCCCGAGGCTCTTACGCCTAGTGCGTGAAACCGCCCCTACCCTACGGGCTGTAGACCATACGGCTTGGACAAAACCATCGGCGTCGGCGTCGATGGAGTCGGGTTCCCGTGACATGGCCCCCTCCATAGGCTCGTCATTAGGAGGGGCTAGTATCGCGAAGGGGTTAGCGGTGACGAAGTCG
>JAPMLY010000982.1:47500-82691 GCA_026401115.1 Tetraselmis chui
CATCAGAAGACCGATGCAATCATGTTGAAACTGCCCGAGTATGCAAGGAAGCGCAAAACGTTATAAGACTTGATTATTACATAGCTATGTTAATATGCTTTGGTGCTGTCATGGTGGTGAAGTGTTAGGTGGTGGGGTTGGTGTTGTACAATCGCAGCCCTATACGGACGGACCGCAGCGCGTCCGACATCTCCGTCACTCCAAAACCTGCTGAGAGTTATCGCGGCGTTTTGACTGAGGCTTCTCACCTGAAATGTCCTTTGGGCTCAGCATAGTGAGTCAGAATGGGCCATGCGAACCTAGAAGACGTAGTGACTGGGTAGCCCGTCACCGTCACTGCAGGTCCCCGTCGGGCCAAGCCGACCACGACTGTCGTTTTGAAGCGATTTAGTCACAGCAAACGTCAAAACTCCCTTGCCAACAGTCGCTACTCCATCTACGGCGGTTGACCTGCCACTTTGACGAAGAAAAACGGCGGCGGTAAGTGGTGACGACAAGACACAGTGTACGCATTTTCGCACAAAGGCATACAAAACGCACCGCTCATCCGCGTCGGCGTTTTTTCGCAATCTGCACCTGTAGAACAGAGCGCACAGAAAGAACGATTGGAAAGGATAAACAAAAATCCGCTTTGGACGTCAACTAAAAAATACTCTTTCCTACTATTGTGGCTTGTTTACCGGTTGGAAGGGCAAGCGGATGCTCCAGTATTCAAGCCGGAGTAGGCGGGGGTGGTTGACAAGAGAGTGGTGAGACGGTAGCATGCTTACCGTTCCGTGCTGCAAGAACGACCCGCCTGTAGCCGCCTGAGCACCAATTGACCGCCCACCACCGGCAACAAGTGCGTTTATGAAAGATTTGAAGGTTTGCTGGTTGTGGAGGACAATGTTTGTGTTCGCGCTACACAATCGCGGCTGGGGTGGCCACGGGTTAACGAGGGCGTACGGCGGTTTGGTGCCGCGTCGAAAACGTCGCTAGTACATGTTTTCCGACCAAAATTAGCGCGCACGCTTTTGCGGTACTTAAGAACGCCGTGGTGTGTGTGTGTGTGTGTGTGTCTGTGTGTGTGTGTCTGTGTGTCTGTGTGTGTGCGAGACAAAAAGATGAGACCCGAGTCGTCTTCATCCCAGAAAGGATCGGTACGGAAGCAATCCATGGTGTGTTGACTGCCACTGAATGGTGCCAGGTTCGGCGTTGACGGACGGAGAAGGGTTGTCCGGGCGGCCTCGGCCTCTATGCCGCGAGCGAGCGGAGACGCTTTCGTCGGCAGCAACGGTGCTTCACTCATTTGTTGCTTCTCTATCTATGCAAATCTGTGATGGACACATTCAAGACGCCAACCTACGCAACGTCGCGAGGCGACTGGGCGCGCGCATCCGCTGTGTTGACTCCTACTACAAAGGCGATGGGCCGTGCGCTGACTAGAACCGGCCGGGCCAGCGGTCGCTCCTGTATCGCATGCATGTACGCGTACGTCGGATGCACAAGGGCGTACGTGCCGTACATGGGGGATCTCCATCCCGGGGATGTAGATCCCCGGGATCGATATAGACAATTCCTTGAATATATCTTATAAAATGAAAGAAACAGTAGTTATTATCTGTGATCGTGACCGTACAGGACGCGATGATAAAACAAGATATAAGTGCAGGTAGAGGTAGAGGTGCAGGTACAGATATAAGTGCAGGTACAGGTACAGTCAACGGACGGGCGGGTGATGCCTGGTGGTCGCCTCCGCGGACTCGCTCGGTGCTGCAGGCGCTCGGCAGTCCGTCGCCGCCGTAGGTTTCCTCAGTGCTGCGGATGTCCGTCCGTTCGTCCAGGCCGAGTGTTGGTAGTCTCAGTCCGATGGCGTCGGGGGGGGGGGGGGGGGGGGGGGGGGGGGGGAGGGGGGAAAAGCAACCGTCAAGCACTCCTCAAAGCGACGCGGGCCACGCGGGATCCTCGTGTGTGCTCCGTTGCTGACCGCGAGAAAGCCCCCCTTTAAGTTGCGCGGCGAGTCCCGAAGGAGGTCCGCTTGATGCGAGTAGGGTGGCTGGCGGGCGGAAGGGCTGGCGGGCGGAATGGACTTGCGCTGTGGCGGAATGGGCTGTCTCAGTGGCGTTTGTTAGTACTTTAGTAGTACTTCGGTACCGGTTACGGTGTTAAGTGACGGTAGGAAGAAAGAATGCATATCATCATAGAATTTACCCTTGGGCATGCTTTGCCAAGTATATTAGTTTGCTTACAATTTGGCCAAAAGACACCCACAGGCGGGGCATGGGGGTCAATTAGTGCAGGATTATAGGGTTGGGTGGGTGGGTTCGCGCGAAGCCTAGATTGGCTGAGCGCGAAAGCAAAGAGTGCCTAGGCTCGTGGCTAGCTACGGCTTATAAGGCTCGGGCTAGCTAGAGCTGACCGTTGGGGAAGTCGTTGGTCGTTGGTTGCGTCTAACTGCCAAGGCAAGGTAGTTGCCCTGCAGGTGCGACGCGCCGCTATTAACGGTAACAGTAACCGCTAGTGTTACTGTCCCGTACACATGGAAGTTGGATATGCAAACCTCTAGATTCGAATCAATCTAACCATTTACCCTAGGGCACGTTTTGCCAGTAACCTAAAGCCAAAGGCTTGCACAACCAAAATTAGTGTTGCGGGGGGGACGGAGTGTGTTGTAAGTAATACCGTATACGTATTAGTTGCAGATAGCTATTGTAAGCTACTCTAGATATGATTAGTACGTGTCTAGATCGGACATACCGATAAACTGTTTGACTCGGTACAGAGCTATCGCTAGGCTACAGCTCTCACACTTCTGTTGTCCCGACACCCCGCCTGTAGGCTGGTTGTCGCCGTAACTGTTCCGTTTGCGGGACTGTGACTGTAACTACGTTTGCGTACGTTATCTTCCACACTAACTGTGTTTGCATGGTTCAATAGGTTATGGGCCCCCGCCTCACGTCACTCACGCGCGACAACTTGGTTCGGCGAGCTGCGATCGACAGCTCTCCCGCAGAAGGCAAGTTTCTTTAGACTCCTAGTACTTTCAACATGTAGTCGGCGGTATCGCCAGTATAAACTGCAATTTTAAAACCCGCCACCACCCCTCTTAAGTTAGCCACCCGACGGAGATAGCCAGCCACCCACACCGACGCACTCGTCGTGTGTGGACAGGGTGCACACAGGTCCAAGCTGGAGAACGGGAGGGTGCACTGTCGGGTGAATACGCATCCACAGGTTGCACGCCAACCGTAGCTTACCTTTTTTATTTTTATACTATTCTAGCGAATAAACCACCAGCGCAGCGCTCCACCTGTCCTGGCCTTGGCCTCGACTTGTGCCCCACACTGGGTGGAGGATACAGAGAAGGTGCTCTGAGACACCCCGGGGCTACAGGCCGAGGGGTCGGCGGGCATCAGGCCGTCTCTTTGCATACCGCTGTTAGGCACGAGTCCGGCTAGCGGTTTTTACCGCTGCCTGTTTTTTATTCCGCTCTTTCTTTTTCGCCCTCTGTCGAAATGGCGCAGAAAACTCCGCCTGTTTCACCCCCTGACTCCCCTGAGTCATGCTCTCACCAGAGCACCCTCGATCACCCCCCGGATACTCTCGCGCTGCTCGTTGCGCAAGTGGCGAGCTTAACAGCTCGTTTCGACTCGCAGTCGGCCGAGGGTGCTGTTGCTGCTTCGGGTGCTCATCCGCACCCCCCTGTAGCGCAGCGCCGCCACGATGCTCACCTCGAACCCGTCCGGGACAGCCACGACGGCCACACCCTCCACCTGCTTGAGCATCCCCAGCTTGGTTTGGTACCCCCGGACGCAGAAACCGTCTTTGCTGCTGCTCCTCCCGCAGCTCCTGTTGGCGACCCCACGGTCGCACAACGCCGTCACGATGCGCCCCGCGAGCCCTCGCGTGCCGACGCGTACCACGACCCCTCGCGTCACGCCATCCGGGTTGATCATCCCTTCCCCCTTCCCCCCTTCCCCCCCGCCGGATATTCCATTCAACACCCCGGCCCTCATATCCGGAGGCGCCCTCTCACCTCGTCCCCCCCTACCGTGACCACCCGCACTCGTACGGCCCGCCGCGTCCCATGGCCGGCCGCTCTCCCTTTCCCGGTGGCCCACCTCCTCCATTTCATGGCCGGCACTCTCCCCCAGTCCAACATGGCGACCCCGCCACCCGTGGTCGTCGTCGCCCCACTATTGACCCGGTGGTCATCAACCGGGCGGCACACGAAGCCCCCGGCTTCGACAAGGACGCCCTCAACCGGTCCATGAAGATGTCGGTCCCCGTCATGTGCCCGACAACGGACTTTAAGCAATGGAAGAGGACCTTCCTTAATTTCCTCTCCATCAAGGCCGCATACCTCATTCCACAGCTGGCCATCCGCGACTCCGGCGTCTGGCTCGACGAACAAGCGCAACACTACGCCTACACTCTGCTTCTCCATGCAGCCAGCGCGAATAAGCGCGCTGACCAAGCGATGAAATGCGTTTCTCCAGCACGCCCTGACTGCGCCGCTGCCGCGTGGGACATCCTTTGTGAACGCCTCGATTGTCGGTCTTTTGCTCGCTCCTTGTCCCTCCTGGACAACCTGACGGTCAGACAGCGCCCTGGTCAGTCACTCAGTGACTATGTCCACTACATGCGCCAGACCTTTGACGACTACAACGACACATGCCAACTGGTTGATGGCTCAGTTGCCATCCACCCCCACCATTTCGGTCTCCTCATGCTGCGCGGTATCTCCAGCAGCGGCCCACACGGTCAGGCGAAGCAATGCGTCATCAACGCCTTTGACACGGACTACATCATGTCGGCTGATGAAGTGATGGCCAGCATTCTCCACCTTGCGAACAACATGGACGACGACCCTGCTCCGGACACACCCGCTCCAGCCATATCACCCCCTCCCATCTCCGCGTTCGTCGCTGCGGGCCGCGGCCCGCACAGCGGTCGAGGCCCACCACACCGTAACCCTCGCGGCCATCGACCCAACAAGTGTGGCGTTTGTGGCAGCCTCAACCATCTCATGTCAGCCTGCACTGCCACGGATGACGCTATCCTTAAGTGGAATCTCGCCAAGCGTAGGCTGACAGTCCAGAAGTACGGCGCCGCCGACGGCACCCCCTCTGCTCACGCTGCACTGCTAAGCGACGTCCCTGCCGACGACGCCCCCGCCGATGACACCGACGGCCTACCCACCCTCGAGGACTGCGCTGATGACTACGCTGACGACGAGGTGAGTGTCCCATTCATCTCTGTGGCATTCTCCTCTTCCCTCGCCCCGGGTCGTAACCTGTCACAGTTTTGGGTCGTTGATTCCGCATGCTCGATTAACCTCACTGCGTTCCGAGATGACTTCGTGAAATTCACGCCCCCCTCCGCTCCCTCTCGCGTGGGCGGTGTCGGCGTTGACGTTAAGGGCAGTGGCTCAGTGCGGATTTCTGTCAGACTTGCCTCTGGCCAGCTCATTCACCGCACGGTGTATGCACTCTACACCCCTGACCTATCATCTCGCTCCGCACAGCGTATCGGCAGACTACTTAGTGTCAGCTGGATGCAAACTCACAGCGGCTGTGAATTTATATTCCCCTCCAACTCTGACACTGGTTTGCTTTTGGTACCCACAGGCATGGGTGTGCTAGAACCGTCCGGAAACGGTCTCTACCTCCTTCCCCACCAGCCAAACCTCCCTTCAAGCCCATCCGCACCGGCGGCACTTGACCCCTCCCCTCAGGTTGCCCTTACTGCCCAGTGTGATCCCGTCCTATGGCACCGTCGATATGGCCACCTCAACATGCAAAGCCTTCAGGCCCAGCATACTCACGGTGTCCCGACTAGCCGTGTGTTGCCTAGCGTTGTAAACAAAGTTTCTTGCGACTCTTGCTTACTTCACAAAGCCACAGTTGCACCACGCAACACAGCCGCTTGCGCGAAGCCATCCCACCCCCTCCTCAACATGTCCGCAGACCTCTGGGGCCCGGTCAATGTCCCCTCCCCACATGGCCTCCGTTACTGCTTGCTCGTCATCGACCACCACACCAACTACATGTGGGTGCGGTTCCTTAAGTCTAAAGACGACGCATGTTCGGAATTGGAAACCATCCTCTTGGACATCAAACACCTGCATGTCCGCCATCACTCCTAGACGGGCGCGTTCGCACCGGTCCTCAAGTTTGACTATGACTCTGTGTTTGAAGCTGCTGTCACTCGCCGAATGTGCGCACAACTCGGCGTCGGGGTGCAGTTCTCTGCCCCATACGCCCACCACATGCTCGGCAAGGCCGAACGTCCCTGGCGCACTATCCGGGACAGTGCATCGGCGATGCTCCACAACATGGCCGTCCCCAACTCCATGTGGTCGTGTGCTGTCAGCACTGTTGTGTACCTTCGCAACCGCACGTACAGTCGCTCTGTCGGACCTAATGGGGGCGTCCCCCTCACACTCCTTACGCCGTCGGTGCCCAACGCCTCCAAGTTCCGCGTCTTCGGCTGCGCCGTTTTCGCCAAGGTCCCCGACAAACAACGTCGGAAACTCAGTGAAAAAGCATTTCGCGGCGTCATGGTGGGCTATCCTACTGACGCACCCGGGTATCGTGTCTACAATCCGGACACGCGTCGTATCACCACCTCCGTACATGTTGTCTTTCAGGAAGACACCCCATGCTTCGACACTCAACCCTCCGTCGACTCGACCATCACCGACCCTTCGGACGACGTACCCGCAGACTCACCCGTGTCCCACCCCACTGACCTCACATTACCCACACCCCTACCCCCCCCGGCAGCCTCTCGCCATGCTCGGCTCCGCTCCCACCCCATTCGCTACGGCGATATGGTTGCCCACTTGTCCGACTACCCACCAACCCTCGTAACGGCGTGTTGTGATCCTGAACAAGGCCAAGCTCAAGAGGACATCTTTGAGCCATCGCCCTCCTCTCCGCCCGAGAGTGTGTGGAACCAAAATCCTACCGGGCTGCACTGGACAGCGCCCAAGCCCCCCAATGGCAAGCCGCTATGCAACAGGAGTATTCCTCCCTCATCAGCAACGGCACGTGGGACCTTGTGGACCTCCCCCCCGGCCGCATGGTCGTTAACAACATGTGGATCTTCAAAGTCAAGTCGGATACAGCCGGCGACGTCTCCCGCTTCAAAGCGCGGTTCGTCGCCAAGGGGTGCAGTCAACGCGCTGGACTGGACTACACGGAGACCTTCTCCCCGGTCATCCGCATGGCCAGCCTGCGTCTCTTCCTCACCATCGCAGCCGCCCGCGACCTTGAACTCTGCCAGCTTGACATCGACACAGCGTTTCTCTACGCCCCCATCCGGGAGGATGTGTACATCCGCCAGCCCCTCGGCTTCACCGATGGAACGTCCAAGGTTTGCCACCTCAAGCGTTGCCTCTACGGCCTTAAGCAGTCCCCCCGCGAGTTCAACATGCTACTTCGTGCGTGGCTCGTCGACCATGGATGGCAACAATGCGTCTCCGACCCGTGCATCTACATCTTTCGCACCGGCCACGTCTTCGCCATGATCGCCATGTACGTCGATGACATTCCCGCGGCCTGCAATGATGCCACCTGGCTCGCATCGTTCAAAGCCCAACTCGGAGCACGGTTCAAGATCAAGGACCTAGGCGATCTCTCCCAACTCCTCGGCATGCACATTACCCGCGATCGCTCCACGCGCACAATCTCGCTGGACCAGTCCAAGTACCTGCGCGACATCCTCGCCAAGTACGGCATGTCCGACTCTAAGCCGTCGTCCCTTCCGATGGACCCGGGCTTCCTCGCCGGCCTTGCACACTTGAACTCGCCCTCTCTCACAGGAGTGGCCAAGGACGTCTACCCTAGCCTCCTGGGCAGCCTCCAGTACGCCGCCGTTTGTACACGCCCCGATGTCTCCACGGCGTTGAGCATCCTCGGCTCTGCCCAAGCCTCGCCCACCGAGGCACACTTGCAGGCTCTGAAAAAGGTCCTCCGCTACCTCCATGGCACCATCGACATGCGCCTGACGTTGGGGGGGGGCCTGGACCACAGCCTCCAACTCACAGGCTTTGCCGACGCTGATTGGGCCAACGACAGCAGCACCCGCAAGTCTCGCTCCGGCTATCTCTTCACCCTCGGACGCGGGCCAGTCAGTTACAAGTCCAAACAACAGACTTGTGTGGCTCAATCCACGTGTGAAGCCGAGTACTACTCTGCGGCCGACGCCACCAAGGAGGGACTCCACCTCCGACAACTCCTGGGGGAAATCTTCAACTCCCCCATCACCGAAACCACCACCATCTGGGAGGACAACCAAAGCGCCATTGCATACTCCCAGAATGCCTTGGTCAGCGAGAAGACTAAGCACATCGGTCTGAAGTGGCACTTCCTCAAAGACCACGTGGAACAGGGAACCATCAAGTTGAGGTACCTCCCCACTGACCAGATGGTGGCTGACATGCTCACCAAACCCCTCCCGGGACCTGCACTAGCAAGACACCGAAGTGCGATCCTTGGAGGACAAGACCCAATGCAACGCTTCATCCCGTAGCTACCTTCAGGGGGAGTGTTGTAAGTAATACCGTATACGTATTAGTTGCAGATAGCTACTGTAAGCTACTCTAGATATGATTAGTACATGTCTAGATCGGACATACCGATAAACTGTTTGACTCGGTACAGAGCTGTCGCTAGGCTACAGCTCTCTCACTTTTGTTGGGGGTCATGGTTGGGTCAATGTACTTTTCTTCGGTCACGGAGCTGTTCTTGGCCCAGCCACCCATATATTTGATTACGGGGAGGGGCGCGCCGATGCAGCTGGCAGCGGAAGCAGCTCCTTTCCGGAGGCTGTGCGATGTCCACTTAAAGCCGGCGGGCGCGGCCGTGTTGACTGCGCGGAGGGCAAGGGAGAGCCAAGCGGAAATGGTGGACGCGGCCCCCCAATCGGCGGAGGCTTCAGCAAGTGAGAAGCTCCAGAAGGCGTCAGGGGGTGGTCGCTTGTAGAAATTAGCGCAGAACGTGGCGCGTTGATGTGAGTAGTAGTCCAAAAGGTCCGCCAAGATGGGGTTAACTGCGATAGGGATAGCGAACACTAGCTTGTCGCGGGTGTCACGGCGCTGGTCGCCTTTAGACTTACGCACGAAAAGACAAATATGCTGTGACGGTATGTCGACGGTGAGGTCACCGGTTTGACAGCGGGCGCCAGTTTCTTAACGGCAGAAAAAGATGTAATTGACGCAAATAGCTAAGCATGCCCGGAAACGCTCCAGCAGGGGAAGGGCTGCAGGGGTCCACGTAAGGCAGTCGCGTAAAGTGTCGGCTGACAGTAGGATGTTGAGGGCGACGGGGGCGGGGAGCGGGAGGCGTGAGTCAGCCGGGACGAGGCGGCGTTGCAGCATTTCGAAGCAACGCCTCGCGTCGGCTAGTAGTTCGCCCACCGCAATGGGTGGGCGCTGGTGGTCCCGGAAAAAAATGTTTATTGCGGAGAAGTAGGGTTGTAGCGAGCTAGCGGCGACCGTGCCAAGCAGGGCCAACTTGGCTGTGTAGCGAACCATTGTGGCCGGAATAGCATGTAGCGGAGCGATGTTTTCCTCTGTACAAAATATTAAAAACTATCGGAGCGCATTGTCGTAACTAGCGTACGTAGAGGGCGCTAGCGAGTTGCTGAGTAGGGCGACTGCCGTAACACCGAGCTTATCGGTTCCTAGGAGGTCTTGAAAAGTTTCAGCAATATCGGCGGACTAGGGCGCCGGTGTTGCTCCTAATTGTAGGCGGTAGCGAGGCGGTACGGTGCGAAGGCAGCGAACTGGCTGTTCTTGAGACATTAATCGGTCCGGGCGTAAAGCTCGGCCTATGGTTCCACGTCGGGTGTATAGCCAGGAGGGGATGAGAGCCGAAAGGCCACGATGCTCCACGCGGGTGGCCCGACCCCCTCGCGCCTGCCGAGCCTGCCGGGAAAGAAAAGATCGCAAGCCGCCGGGAAGTGCAAAGTCGCGGTTTCGAGCCGGGCGAAAGCGTGGTACCACGTTTTGTCCGGCCAGTAGGGGGCGATGACAGACGCTGCGGCCTGTGATTGGGCCAGTTTGGCGGCAAGCGCCGGTAGGGCGGTCTAGGGGGGGTTGCAATAGTTGTTTTCGCGACGCCAGGCTGCGTCGGGTAGGCGTAGGCAGTCGATGTCTTCGCACTGAGGGTCCCTCCATCGGGCGTTGAACCGTGGGAGTTGGGCGTTTAGCATGGACGCGAAACGGTCGATCGTATGCGGGCCCCACCGGTCTTGAAGGTGTCCGAAAAGCCGGGGGTTGAGCTGCCAATCCTCGGTGTCCAATTCGCGGCTTAGCGTGTCCGCCCACACGTTGGCGGGCGACCGGATGTAGCGCGGGCGGATGTGGATGTCGTTGGTGTCCAGACGGTACCACAAGCGCCCGAGCTCGGTCATCATGACGGGCGACCGAGAGGTGAGCTTGGTTAGGGCGGCAACCACCGCTGTGTTGTCCTCGTGTAGGAGAACTTGACGGCCTTTGAGCTGAGGTAGAAAGGACTCGATTGCGTGTCGAACTGCGCGACGCTCTTTCCATGTGATGTGTTGTAGACGGTCGGTAGCGCTCCAAAAGACGCGTGCTTGGTAGTTGGAGTCGTCGTTCAGCACGGCTCCCCATCCTTAGTCGCTGGAGTCGGCGTGGAGGTAGGCGGTCTCGATGGGCTTGTAGATTGACCGACCGTTGTGTTGGGTGGGCACCGTACTCCACCACTCGAGGTCGCGTCGTAGCTGGTGGGTGAGGCGCGCCCGTCCGAGAAAAGGACTAAAACCTTGTATAAAAGGGACTAAAACGTTGCTCGGATTTAGTCCCTTTTTTTGGGTCTAAATCCGAGCAAATTTGGGACTTATTCCTTGCACGCGTTACACCTGTACGTCCTCGTACACCTATACTACCTTAACTACTATTTAACAAAATCCCGGAAAACCGTTACAAAGATCGTTGCAACCGTTAAAATATCGTCGAAACTCTAAGACCGTAAGTTCACCGGACGATACTCGACGCTTCCCTTCAGGGACCCACTACGGTATAAAGCATGCTCTCGTGACCCACAATCGCGACAACACGTTGTAGCTTGACCACCATTGGAAAGAACTGACTGAAGGAGGATAAGCCACTACTTATGAGCGCCGATAAGACTGGGGAGATGCAATTGATACCGACCCCCTCTATACAGCATTTGAGTATAGCCATTGACAGAGTAATTGCCGACAAAGTGCGTCAAGCGATCCCCCCCCAAAGCGGATTAAACGTCACTGGAAGCAGTATGAAGAACGACAAGACTCACCATGCGTGTACAAGACTCACCGTGCCGGGCTAAGTGCTCGACGGGTGGAGATTAAGCAGTAGCGTACCTCCAAAGAGGAGATAAACCTTTTAGCGACACTCACCGTGCCGGGCTTAGTGCTCGACGGGTGGAGATTAAGAGGTAGCGTACCCCCGAAGTGGAGATTAACCTTTTAGCGACACTCACCGTGCCGGGCTTAGTGCTCGACGGGTGGAGATTAAGCGGTAGCGTACCTCCAAAGTGGAGATTATACTTTTAGCGACACTCACCGTGCCGGGCTTAGTGCTCGACGGGTGGAGATTAAGCGGTAGCGTACCTCCAAAGTGGAGATTAACCTTTTACCGACACTCACCGTGCCGGGCTTAGTGCTCGACGGGTGGAGATTAACAGGTAGCGTACCCCCGAAGTGGTGATTAACCTTTTAGCGACACTCACCGTGCCGGGCTTAGTGCTCGACGGGTGGAGATTAACCGGTAGCGTACCTCCAAAGTGGAGATTAACCCCTTACCGACACTCACCGTGCCGGGCTTAGTGCTCGACGGGTGGAGGTTAAGCGGTAGCGTACCCCCCAAGTGGAGATTAACCCCTAACCCACACTCACCGTGCCGGGCCAAGTGCTCGACGGGTGGAGATTAAGCGGTAGCGTACCCCCGAAGTGGAGATTATCCTTGTAGCGACACTCTCCGTGCCGGGCTAAGTGCTCGACGGGTGGAGATTAAGCGGTAGCGTACCCCCGAAGTGGAGATTAAACTTTTACCGACACTCACCGTGCCGGGCTTAGTGCTCTACGGGTGGAGATTAAGCGGTAGCGTACCTCCCAAGTGGAGATTAACCCCTTACCGACACTCACCGTGCCGGGCTTAGTCCTCGACGGGTGGAGATTTAGCGGTAGCGTACCCCCAAAGTGGAGATTAACCCCTTACCCACACTCTCCGTGCCGGGCTTAATGCTCGACGGGTGGAGATTAAGCGGTAGCGTACCTCCCAAGTGGAGATTAACCTTTTACCGACACTCACCGTGCCGGGCTTAGTGCTCGACGGGTGGAGATTAAGCGGTAGCGTACCCCCCAAGTGGAGATTAACCCCTTACCGACACTCACCGTGCCGGGCTAAGTGCTCGACGGGTGGAGATTAACAGGTAGCGTACCCCCGAAGTGGAGATTAACCTTTTAGCGACACTCACCGTGCCGGGCTAAGTGCTCGACGGGTGGAGATTAAGCGGTAGCGTACCTCCAAAGTGGAGATTAACCTTTTAGCGACACTCACCGTGCCGGGCTTAGTGCTCGACGGGTGGAGATTAAGCGGTAGCGTACCTCCAAAGTGGAGATTAACCTTTTACCGACACTCACCGTGCCGGGCTTAGTGCTCGACGGGAGGAGATTAAGAGGTAGCGTACCCCCGAAGTGGAGATTAACCTTTTACCGACACTCACCGTGCCGGGCTTAGTGCTCGACGGGTGGAGATTAACAGGTAGCGTACCCCCCAAGTGGATATTAACCTTTTACCGACACTCTCCGCCCCGGGCTAAGTGCTCGGCGGGTGGAGATTAACCGGTAGCGTACCTCCCAAGTGGAGATTAACCTTTTACCGACACTCACCGTGCCGGGCTAAGTGCTCGACGGGTGGAGATTAACAGGTAGCGTACCCCCCAAGTGGAGATTAACCTTTTAGCGACACTCTCCGTCTCGGGCTTAGTCCTCGACGGGTGGAGAATAAGCGGTAGCGTACCTCCCAAGTGGAGATTAACCTTCTACCGACACTCTCCGTCTCGGGCTTAGTACTCGACGGGTGGAGGTTAAGCGGTAGCGGACCTCCGAAGTGGAGATTAGCCCCTTACCCACACTCACCGTGCCGGGCTTAGTGCTCGACGGGTGGAGATTAAGCGATAGCGTACCTCCCGTTAACGGTAAACTCCACCCGATACCTAACGGTGTCTAGCGGTCGAGTTTCACTCCACATCACACCAGCGGATTCTAGTACTTCATTTCAACAAATCATTATTTTTACTATCGCTATACGGACAATCGCGCAGGCCGCACAACTAACAAACTTTCGAGTCGACCCCTCCCACTCCTCCACCCGCTTTATGCTCGATGAGGGAACCGTTGCTCGTCCTGTGGTTCGCTTATGAAAAGAAAATATATAACACATAGGTCGGCCGAATAGTTTGACCAGAGGTGGCTGGACGAGGATGTCCCCCTACGTCCTGCCCACCGGTTGTTGCCGATTCCGGCGAAACTACTGACTCAACCACGGAAAGTTGCACCTGCTCAACACGTCTGGGCTTGAGGTTCGCCCGCTACAATTTCTAAAAACTGTGTAGAGGGACACATTATTGCTATGTACTGATTCGTGTCGCGCCAATTTTTAGACCAGGTGAGTGTGGGTTATGATGTTTGATTTCGACAGCGCCATTCGTGTGCACTCCGTTCATGAAACTGTCTTACATGTATCTGCCGAGGTGCAGAATCGGTTGTTTTGAAAGTAGAACACGCCCTACTACTTTCAGTCCCTGTGCGTGCGTTATGGTGTCTTTCAGTCGCTGTGCGTGCGTTATGGTGTCTATCTTCGACAGCAGTCGTTGTCTCATTGTGTGTGGGGGGGGGGGGGGGGGGAGGGGGGGCCGATGGTGTGTGTGTGTGTGTGTGTGTGTGTGTTCGTGCGTACGTGTGGTGATGCGTTTGTGTCATGTTATGCGAGTGTTGATGTGTGTGTATGTACGTGTGTGTGTGTGTGTGTGAGAGAGAGAGAGAGAGAGACAGTGTGTCTGTGTGTTAATGCGAGTGTATGTTGCGCTGTTGCGTGCTGCTTTGTTGTACGAGCTCGTGCGTGTGTATGTGTGACTGATTGCTTGTTTCGTTGTGTGTGTGTGTGTGTGTGTGTGTGTGTGCGTGCCTGCGCGTGTGAGTACGTGAGAGGGGGGGGGCGTCAGTTTGTGCCTTTAAGTGTTTGCTGATGGGTGTGAGGGCGGGAGAGTGTTTGTCTGTGTGCTTACGTACATTCGTGAGTCAATCAGTCTGTCAACGCGCGCGGGTGTGTGCCTACTGAATCAGTGATGCATGTCTTTTCCGGTTTGTGTATATGTGTGTGTGTGTGTGTGTGTGTGTTGATGCGTGTGTATCATGTTATGCGCGTGTTGATGTGTGTGTGTGTGTGTGTGTGTGTGAGATAGAGAGTTAGTGTGTGAATGTGTGTCTGGGTTTGTATGCTAAGCTGATGCGTGCTGCTTTTTTAGAGCGTGCGAGCATATGTGTGATTGTTTGTTTGTTTCGTTGTGTGTGTGCGCGAGTGTGTGAGTGTGAAAGAGAAGGAGAGAGAGAGAGAGAGAGAGACAGCGAGGGCGTGTGTTTCTGCCTACAAGCATGCATGTGTTTGCTGATGGGCGCGCGTGTGTGTATGTGAAGAGTGTGTGTGTGTGTGTGTGTGTGTGTGTGTGTGTGTGTGTGTGTGTGTGTGTGCGTGTGTTTACGTTCATACGTGAGTCAATCAGTCTGTTAGAGTGCGCGGGTGTGTGCCTACTGAATCAGTGATGCATTTTTTGCTGTGTGTGTATGTGTGTGCGTGTGTGTGTGTGTGTTCATGTGTGCTGATGCGTCTGTATCCTGATATGAGCGTGTTGATGTGTGTGTATGTGTGTGAGAGAGAGAGCGCATCTGTGTGCTTATGCGTGTGTTTGTAGCGCTGATGCGTGCTGCTTTTTTTAGAGCGTGCGAGCATATGTGTGATTGTTTGTTTGTTTCGTTGTGTGTGTGCGCGAGTGTGTGAGTGTGAAAGAGAAGGACAGAGAGAGAGACACAGCGAGGGCGTGTGTTTGTGCCTACAGGCGTGCATGTGTTTGCTGATGGGTGTGTGTGCGCGTTTGTGTATGTGGAGAGGGTGTGTGTGTATGTGTGTGTCTGTGCGTGTGTATTTACGTTCATACGTGAGTCAATCAGTCTGTTAGAGTGCGCGGGTGTGTGCCTACTGAATCAGTGATGCATGGTTTTGCTGTGTGTGTGTGTGTGTGTGTGTGTGTGTGTGTGTTTATTCATTAGTGCTGTCGAATATCTCCATACAAAAACTTCCACAGCGATAGTGTGCGTGCAGAGTTCGACTCCCCGCTTCCGTCCAAAATCTCCCTCCGTTGGCCGCGCAAGCCGACATCCTCACAAAGACCACCATAGATATAGTATTCAGGCGGGGGAGTTTGAGCCCCCGCTCACTTTGAATCGAATTACCCGGTACCGGGGAGTGCTTTGACTCAATGGGCGGGACTAAAGGCACGTGCAAGGATGAACTTTATGGTTATCGGCTACAGGCCGTACAAGCGTTGACAGTGTTTGTTTCATCTAAGCTTTCCAGTACTTACACGTGCACGAATCGCTGCGTATTTCGAGAACAACGAGAATACCACCGTCCACCGCGTTGGATTGGTAACGTTTTTCTGTGGCGGAGAGCGCTGACGGCAGGACGAGTAATCTCTAGCGAGTCACCACATAGACAAGCTGAAAGTCTGAGCAGCCACAAACAACCCCTCCTATAGCGACTCACCATAGAGAGGATCGTACCACCCTCAGTTTTAGCCCCCTTAATCCTCGGCCTAGCAGATTACCTTCTCCCTGACGGCACCGCAACCGTTGCAACAATAGAAGCGCTATGGGTGACAAGCGTTGTACCGGGAATTGGAGCCGGAGACGGGGCTCTTGACGTGTTGTTCGGCGTCTTCCTTTTCTTTGCATGGCGGCAGTCGGACTTTGTCGGTCTCGGGTGCCGCCCGTGCTATTCTCACCTTGTTTCCTGCCTTTCAAGCTTTTATCACCAACCTATCCTCGCATGGCTGTAGGCTTGCAGAGCAAATCGCCACAACGTCGTCAAGGGAGGGGTAGCTTACCTTTCCGTCGACCTCAGCTCCTCATCTGGCTACTTCCCAATCCTACAGACTGTGGGTACTGGTGCAGCCCTCGCGCGCGGAAGTCAAATATAACTCAAATTTACGTAGTATATTAAACAGTATACGTGTACGAGGATTTGATTTTGGCGAAAGCAAGGATTTAGTCCCTGATTTACTACTGTTTTGATCCCCAAAAAACGGGACTAAATCCGAGCAACGTTTTAGTCCCAGTTATGCAAGGATTTAGTCCCACACCCCGCGCGCGTCCCCCCCAACCAGTCCGTGTGGCCAACACGTTGTGGAGCTCGCGTAAAAAAGAATCGTGCGGGCGCGATGGCGAGGTAGAGAAACTGGGCTTTTCCCGCGAAGGCCGCGAGTTGACGGGTGGGTAGCCATCTGGCGTTGGAAGCCGCTCGGCCGAGAAGGGATGACGCGTGTTGCGCGAGCTGTTGTAGTTTTGCGGGTGGGCCGCGAAACATGCCGAGGTGTAAATCCACCGTTAAGTCTAAATGGTCGCCGGCGTCTTGATAAGAGTCCGCCAGGAAAAGGAAATCGTCTATGTAGGGGAGGAGTCTCGTACCTGTTGTAAGTAATTCCTAATGCAGATTAGTTACAGAGAGCTAATGTATGCTCTGATAGAAGTCCTTATGTACAGGACATCACCTAGAGTGTCTGAGCGCGATATCACAAACTAGCGTACAGACAGCTGACAGCGACAGCTGACACACACTCTTGTCTCGACACCAGCCGCCACCCAAGGCTGGTCGTGTAGCGTACCTGTAACCATCACGTTACAGTATCTTCCTTATCGAACCGTGCATACCACGTTCAACAGGTTATGGAGCCCTCCACCTGAAGGTTACGCGAGACGACAGTGCCTTTCGGCGTGCAACTTGGACACTCGCCCGAAGGCAAAGCCATTTTTTTTTTCGAATAATCATACTTTACTCTGTATATTTATTTCCACTTTCTCAAACACTACTCTACGGAACAGCCCCGCTACCACCTACTCTACTCTACGCCACGACGACCTAGCCAACCACACAAGCGCACTCGCTTGTGTGGACAGGGTGCATACAGGTCCAAGCTGGAGTGGGGAAGGGGGGAGCATTGTGAGGGTGAATACTCATACACAGGGTGCACGACAGCTTCAGCCGTAACGTAGAGCAGCGGACATATACACCTGCCTGTTCTTGCCTCGGCTGTCACTGTGCCCCACACTGGGTGGAGGATACGAAAAAGGTGCATTGAGACACCCCGGGGCAACAGGCCGACGGGTCGGCGGGCATCAGGCCGTCTCTTTGTATACCGTCGTTAGGCACAGTTACCGCTAGTGGATTTTTTCCACTGTCCGGTTGGGTACTCGACCCTTTTACGATGGCGCCAAAATCAAAGCCGGCACCTACCGCATCGGCCGCCGACTCGGGTGTCGACTCCGGCACGTGCGACACTCCGTTGCCCGACTCAGCCGGCGACAGCATTCGACTGGTGATGGAACAGCTACAGCTGCTCCACGCCAGAATGGACGACCAGGACCGGACGCAGTCGGAGCTTCTCCGTCGGGACGCACTGCGCGATCACCCGGTGCCTATCGACACGGCGCCGTTCCAACCTGTGCCCAACCAGTACCGGCCTGCTAGCGACCCCGTGCCTACTCCGGTACACGAGTACCCACTCCACAGCAGCGCCAGCCGCAGGCCCACGATCGACCCGGAGTTCGTTGCGATGACAGCAGACTGGGCCACCAACTTCGACGGTGACTCTTTTTCCCGGTCTTTTCGCATGGACGCTCCGCTTATGCCGAGGACGGGTGAATTCAAGACCTGGAAGCGCGACTTCCTGTCGTTCCTTTCGATTAAGGGGGCTGCACTGATCCCTCAACTTGCTCTTTCCTCCTCTGGCGTGCCTCTGAATCCAGTCGCTCAGCGGTTCGCGCACGCGATGCTCGTTCAGTGCTGCCGCCAGAACAAGCCAGCTGCACAGGCCATCGCGGGGGTCCCCGCTGGACGACTCGACTGCGGGACAGCCGCATGGGAAGTGTTGTGCGAGAGACTGGACGCGCAGTCCATTTCACGCACGCTGTCGCTCCTGGACCGCATGATGGTTCGTCAGGCCTCTGGTCAATCAGTCTCGGCATACGTCCACGCTGTGAAGCAGTGCTTCGATGAGCTGAACGAGTGCCTGCAGCTGAAAGATGGCTCTGCAGCCATTCACCCCCACGTCCTCGCTCTGGTCATGATTCGCGGTCTGTCGAACGTTGGGCAGTATGGCCAAGCCAAACAGTGTGTGATTAATGCCTTTGACACCGACTTCATCCTGTCAGCCGACAAAGTGATGGGGAGCATTATCCACCAGGCTCAAAATCTTGATGCAGATGTCTCCAACAAGGGGGACACTGCTGATTCCGGGCCTGCGGTCAATGCCTTCCTTGCGGATCGCAAACGGCAGGGTGGCCGTGGCGGTGGGGGATGGACCGCGGACAAAAAGAAGTCCAAGTTCGCAATGAAGTGCGGGGCCTGCGGAGACCCAAACCATGTCTGGTCGACCTGCAAAGCGCCGGATGCTGATGTCCTCCGCTGGACACTGGCCAAGCGCAAACAGATTGCCGAGAGATACGCGGACCAGCCTCCCCCCACTGCACACCTCAGCCACCTTTCTGCTGCTGAAGCATCTGAGGGACATGCTCCCGCTGAGGACGCACTGGAATACGACATGCAAGACGAGTATGACGACACTGAGGTCAGTACGTCCTTTGCCTCAGTTGCATTCACGTCTGCTGCATCTCGTGTTGCCGACCTGTCTGAGTACTGGGTAGTTGACTCTGCCTGCTCCGTTAACTTGACGTCATTTCGGTCGGATTTTTCGGAATTTCATCCATCCTCCCGCCGCAGCACAGTTGGTGGTGTCGGTGTCACGGTCCAGGGCAGTGGAAAAGTCCGCATCCCCATTTGCCTGACCTCCGGTCGAACAGTCTTTCGGCTCGCTCATGCCCTGTACACCCCTGACTTGTCCTCTCGATCAGCGCAACGTATCAGTCGTCTCCTGAGTGTCAGCTGGATGCAGCAACACTCAGGGTGTGCGTTTTCTTTCCCTACAGACACTGACTCTGGCACTGTGCGTGTGACCACAGGAATGGGGATGCTAATCCCGTCGGGGAACGGACTGTACCTCCTCCCGAGGTCGCATGCCTGTGCGGGGATGTCCTCGCCCACCGTAGACAGTCGTAGCCAGAACTCTGTCGCACTTGCTGCTGAGTGCGACGCTGCTTTGTGGCACAGTAGAATGGGGCACCTGAACATGCAGAGCCTGCAGGCTCAGCATTCTCATAACACGGTGTCTGTACCGGTTATGCCTAGTTCTGTAAAAGATCTCGCCTGTGAGTCTTGCAATCTGAACAAAGCCACGTCTGCGCCAAAAAATCGCACAGCATCTCAGAAGCCAGCCGCCCCGCTTCAACACATGTCGTGTGATCTGTGGGGTCCTGTCAGTGTACCCTCCCCCTACGGCCTGCGGTATTGCCTGCTGGTCATCGACCACCACACTAACTTCATGTGGGTGCGGTTTCTGAAGTCTAAGGATGAGACGTGCGCGAAACTGGAGACCATCCTCCTGGACGCGCGGCATACTCATGCCCGTTATCACTCACACCTCCATGCATTTGCACCGTTTCTGAAATTCGACTCAGACTCGGTTTTCGAGGCCGCGAACACGCAGCTCATGTGCGCGAGATTGGGTTTCAGCACTCAATTCTCGGCGCCCTATGCACATCACATGCTTGGGAAAGCAGAACGCCCGTGGCGCACACTGCGTGACTGCGCGTCCTCAATGCTTCACGCCATGTCTGTGCCTAACAGCATGTGGTCATGCGCGATCAGCACTGTGGTCCACCTCCGTAACCGTACTTACAGTCGGGCTGTTGGCCCGTCTGGGGGGGTCCCTGTCACCATTCTCACAGGCGCAGTCCCTGACGCGTCAGTATTTCGCGTGTTCGGATGTGCAGCATTTGCCAAGGTACCTGATAACCTCAGACGGAAACTTGGCCTGAAAGCGTTCCGAGGTGTGCTGGTGGGGTACTCTCATAACTCCCCAGGGTATCGTATCTACAACCCCGCGACCAGGCGCATCACCACGTCTGTTCACGTCAAGTTTGAAGAGACTGTGCCCGGGTTTGGGACATCCCACCCTGTCGCCTCGTCGATTGATGTGTGTGCAGACACAGAGGCTCTCCCCATTTCCCCTGAAAGTCACCCACTCCCAGATCTGACCCTGGACACAGATGACACAGGGTGTGTGGAGGAGGTCGACAGACCCGCTCGCCCTCGCGGACCGCCTACTCGCTATGGGGAGTATGTTGCCCATGTCTCTGCTGTGCCGCGCGTGTGTGTCACTGACTCGTGTGAGCACGACCTGTCCGACCACATGGACGACATTTTTCCACTCCCTGACTTCTCCATGATGACAGCTCAGCCACGTCACAGGTACTCTGAAGGACCTGTGAGTGATGTCGCTATGGTGTCCGCAAGCGTCTGTGTTGAACCCACATCCTACAAGGATGCCTTGGTTAGTCCACAGTCCGCGGAATGGCAGACAGCCATGCAGGTGGAATTCAACTCTCTGACGTCCAACCAGACGTGGGATCTCGTTCCCCTGCCCGCTGGACGCCGCGTGGTCAACAGCATGTGGGTCTACAAGGCTAAAACAGACGCATCTGGTGCTGTTTCTCGATACAAGGCACGATTTGTCGCAAAAGGCTGCAGCCAGCGCGAGGGGATTGACTACACGGAGACGTTCTCACCCGTCATCCGACTAGCTAGCCTCCGCGTCTTCTTCAGTATTGCCGCTGCTCGTGACCTCGACCTGGGCGGTCTCGACATCGACACGGCGTTTCTGTACGCACCCATCAAGGAGGATGTCTACATCAGACAGCCCCTGGGGTTCGATGACGGTACCACCAATGTCTGTCACCTCCGCCGGTGCCTATACGGCTTGAAGCAGTCCCCCAGGGAGTTTAACGAGCTGCTTCGCGACTGGCTAGTCTCTCAAGGCTGGCGCCAGCTGATCTCTGACCCATGCATCTACATCTTTGAGGCCGACGGCGTCTTCGCCATGATTGCCCTCTACGTGGATGACATTCCTGTGGCGTGCAACAACACCGCCTGGCGGGTGGCCTTCACCGCGCTGGTGCGATCCCGATTTGACATCAAGGATCAGGGTGACCTGTCCGACATCATCGGCATGCACATCACCAGGGACAGAGCGGCGCGCACCATCAGCCTCGATCAAGGCAAATACGTGCGCGAGCTGCTTGAAAAACATGACATGGTGGACTGCAAACCCTCGTGTCTCCCGATGGACCCCGGTTTTTTGGCTGCGCTCTCCAAGCAGACGGCTGTACCCCTCACAGGCGCGGACCGGGACGTTTACCCGAGTCTGCTCGGCAGTTTGCAATATGCCGCTGTATGCACTCGCCCGGACATTTCGACCGCGCTCAGCATTCTGGGCTCTGCGCAAGCGAACCCTACAGTGGCCCACATGCAGGCCCTTAAGAAAGTGTTGCGCTATCTTAAAGGGTCTCCAGCCATGAGCCTGACGTTGGGGGGGGGTGAGGACAACACTCTCCAACTTACAGGCTTCGCTGATGCAGACTGGGGCAATGACAGTGTGACACGCCGGTCACGATCGGGATTTGTTTTTACACTGGGCAGAGGTGCAGTCAGCTACAAGTCTAGAAAGCAGTCCTGCGTCGCACAGTCAACATGCGAGGCTGAGTACTACTCAGCAGCGGACGCGACTAAGGAGGCCATCCATATTCGACAGATGTTGTCGGAGATCTTCAGTCGACCTGTCAGCGGGACGACCACAATCTGGGAAGACAACCAGAGCTGCATCGCCTATTCGCAGAATGCACTGGTGAGCGAGAAGACCAAGCACATCGACCTGAAGTATCATTTCGTGAAGGACCACGTACAGCTGGGGACCGTCAAACTACGGTACCTACCCACCGGTGACATGGTCGCTGACATGCTGACCAAGCCACTACCTGGACCTGCACTCGTGAAACACAGGAGCGCCATTCTGGGGACATCTGGACCCATGCAGCGACACACTTTGTAGAAGGAATTCTGTAATCACTTCCATCTGGTCACAAGACACACCTTAGCTATCTTGAGGGGGAGTGTTGTAAGTAATTCCTAATGCAGATTAGTTACAGAGAGCTAATGTATGCTCTGATAGAAGTCCTTATGTACAGGACATCACCTAGAGTGTCTGAGCGCGATATCACAAACTAGCGTACAGACAGCTGACAGCGACAGCTGACACACACTCTTGTCTCGACACCAGCCGCCACCCAAGGCTGGTCGTGTAGCGTACCTGTAACCATCACGTTACAGTATCTTCCTTATCAGTACCGCGCCATCGAGCGTTCCGAAGGAAACGTTTGGACGGGCGCGCGCGGTCCGGCGTAGATGCCGGCGTGGGAGGAGGTGGGCGTCGTAGATGGTTCGTAAACACCTGTGTTAGCTTGCAAAAGTAGTAAGCTGAGCCGGACCAATCTATCGGAAGGCACGCGAGGCGCCACAAGGTGCCGCGGTAGTTGACCGTGAAGTAGTCTCGGTCTTCCTCCCGGATGCCAAGGGTGTAGTACCCATCGGCGAGGTCGAGCGAGACGAAGTAATCGCCCGGACGGGATAGGTGGCGGAGGTTCTTGAGGGTCTCGCAAGTCATGTTGAACGTTGAGCAGTGACGGTTGAGTTCTCAAAGGTCGATAATAAAACGCCACTACTTGCATCCGGGCTTGGGCACCATGAACATCCGGGAAACGTAGCGAGGGTTGTCTGAGCGCTCCCACGCACCGCACGCCTCGAAACGTGGAAGTTCCGAGTTCAGAAACTCGAGTTGGGCTGGTCTAGCGTCTAGCATAGATATGCCGTGGTTGAAAGGCTTGGGGCGGTTGCCGTGTTTGAATTTCACGCGCACGCCATGGCCAACTTAGGACTTGGCCGCTCGCGCCGATGCGCTCCCACTCCCGCCATCTTCGACGTACGCGGTGGCGCATGAAAGAAGATGTCGGGGAGCAGGAATCGGCGCGGCGGGCCACACCATCGTTTCTTGGACGGAGGCTTTGCTGGGTCGGTCGGCTTTGCAAGTGGGGTGGCGCGGGCTGCGGCTGCCGCGGCCGCTGCTGCCTTGCGTTTGTCGGCGGCTGCCTTGCGGGCTCTTGCGTCGGGGCCTGTTGGGTTGTCCGGAGTGATTTTGGCGAATGCGGCGCCAGCGGCCTCCTTGCTGGCTGCGTGAAGGCTGACTTCCAGTGTGCGGTCGACGAACGCCTGGCGTAGCGAATCCAGTGGGCCGGAGACCGCGGTAGGGCGTGGGCGACAAAAGCGTTCGTGAGCAAGCTCGGCAAAGACGCTGTCCGCGTCCGTGCTCGCTTGTCCGCCCTGGGTGAGGCGGGGGAAGCCCAATCGAGTACGGGCGGCCTCCTCCGTCGCTGCGTGGGTGCGATGGCCCGCTCGGATAAGGGCAATCGCTGCCGTCTGCTCAACCGATAGAGGTGGGCCGTGCGACAGCGTGCCCAAAGCCTCGCTAATTGCCGCGTTGGCGCAACTGTCGAAGAAGGCATAACAACCGATGTGGAGGTACTCGTCGTATGCCAATTGGGTGCGCTTGTCGCTTAGAGCACGGGCGGTGTCGTTTGTAAGTGTCCAAAGACGTGGCTCCTCAACGTCGCGTGGAGGACGCTCGAGGCCGGCCGGGATGACCTCGCCGTAGTAGGCGAAGTCGACGAATTCGGACGCGGAGGGTTCGGGTTCGTCGTCAAGCATGTCGATATGTGTCATAGGGGCCGCCTTACCACCCTCCGTCGTTGGGGTCGCGTCGGCGGGAATGGACTGTTGTTGATCAACAATAACATGTGTGGCTGTCGTCTGCTGGAGTTGTGCGAGTAAGGCAGCGTTAGCCGCCAAAAATTGCTCAGTAATCCGTTGTTCCGAAGCCAAAACTACCGTACGAATCTATTCGGTTGTGCGTTGTTCGATTGAGGGAGCGTGAGGGTCGGCCGCTGCGGCGGACGTAGACTGCTCAGGCTGCATGACGAGTAATTGTTTAGCAGAACGAGGGGAAGTGTCGCGTGACGCTCGAGTGCGCATGGGACGATGGTAAACTGACACCCTGCTCGACTACTAGAGTCGAGATTGCATTCCCGCGAAGCCTAGATTGGCTGAGCGCGAAAGCAAAGAGTGCCTAGGCTCGTGGCTAGCTACGGCTTATAAGGCTCGGGCTAGCTAGAGCTGACCGTTTGGAAAGTCGTTGGTCGTTGGTTGCGTCTAATTGCCAAGGCAAGGTGATTGCCCTGCAGGTGCGACGCGCCGCTATTAACGGTAACTATAACCGCTAGTGTTACTGTCCCGTACACATGGAAGTTGGATGTACAAACCTCTAGATTCGAATCAATCTGACCATAAACCAAAAATTGCTCTTAAGGGTTCCTCGGGCTTTGGTTTTCTCCTCTTTTCCTCTTTTTGCCTAAAAAGAAATTGGATCACAGGAAAACGAGATGAGCACTAAACTGCTGTTTCTTTTAAGTTTTTTTTGAACTCATACGGGTACATGTACCAAGGATCACTAAGAAACAAATAAACTACGGCATAGGTTAAGGTACCTACTTGTACCTATAGTAGGTGAAAGTTACGACTGGTAAAATGAGTGTTTACCACAAAGCAGGTAGAGGCTCAGTTTGCCAAATGCTTTAACGTTTTACAAGTTTTACTCGCAAGGGTCCCATAGCCCCGGACATACGCTAATTGAGGGAATCGGGAGGGTAGGTTGCCTGAGCTGTGCTCGCGCAAAGGTAGAAGGTGGATTACCTCAAATGTGTGTCGACGCGTCATATATTGGGGTAACGCTTGTCCGTGTTTTACCACTGTGACATGCGTAATCTAACGTTTAGAATTTGTAACGTCGTGACAACTCCCGAATATTCTCGCCCCCAACGTAACTTGAACATGTATGATATAAATATAACAATTTACAAAACAAGTGGAGGCTCCGTTTGCCATGTTTGTCGCCATTCGGCGGGTGATCGTAGGTTGGCCATCTCAAGGTGGCTGCTAGCCGAAGAAGAACCACTATGAACGTCATACAAGGACAATAGGGTCGATGTAATTCAAGACTACGCTCGACTCGGATGACTAACCACCGAAGTACTATATCTTTTGTAGCGTCACACCAACGGTGTAGGCGGCTCCTTTCCGTAAGGAGTGTGAAGTTCACCTGAATCAATCGGAGGAGGCGCTCTGGAGCGCTGTCGTAACCTCGTGTATCCGACATGTGAGGGTATTAGTTGTCCATCCGTCGTGCTTCTCTGTCAAGTCGATTGCCAAGCGCGCTGCTGGTAATTTTCCTCCCGAGATAGTGCGTCGAAGTGAATTGAAAAACAGTGACACTTGAATTGTATGAGTTTGTACAATAGGCGGTAGGTGGCACAATAGTTTACGTTATGCTGACACCGCGTTGTCCTTTCTTCGTGCGGTGCTACAAGCGAATCCCGTCGTTCTTGGAGGCGACGAGGTATTCGGCTAGACAGTCGATGCCGGACACTCCTAAGCTGAAAAACAAGCACAATAGTACTACTTGAGTGCATGCCCGTAGTAGTCGTACGTGTTCGCGATGTGGTCAGGGCAGCACGCGTTGTGGAGTCCGCGAGTTGGAGGCGTAGGGCTTGGGCCATGCGTAGGGCTTTGACGACGATTGAAGATGGCATAGGTCCGCGTACCGGAGTGCCGTCGATCGCAACCTGCGACGCGGCAAGTCCTTTCCGTACCTTAGCGACGAGGTCGCCGAGGGCAACTGCTTTGAGGCCGTGGTCCTTGAAAAAGCCGTTGATCGCCGACATGTATGGCTGTAGGCTTGATGCCTTGATGGTCCCGAGTTGACCTAGCCATGCGACGTACCTAGCCATTTGTGCCGGTGTAGCAGGTAGTGGCGCGAGCCTGTGCTCGTCGCAAAAGCCGAAGTAGCGGCGGATATTATTGCAATACGTCGTTGCTCTCTTGGGTGCCCATGTTGCGGATAGGGAGGCTAGGGTCTTCGCGCCGATATTCTTCGTCATGTACGGTTTCATCGTCTCGGTCCAAGGGTTGGTGTTGGCAATGACGTTGATTATGTACTTGGGCTTGGAAGATCGGCCGGGCCGCGCTGGTCGGGAATTCTTGGGTCTCCGTGTAGTCCCGTAAAAAGTGCTAACGTAGCGCTCAAAGCTTTTCGTCTTAAGTAGAGCCGGGCCGGGAGGAAACTCGGAATAAAGTGACGGCCCCGAGAGGACTTCATGTTGTACCGCGTAGCGCCCGCCGCCCGGGTTGAAACAAGTTTGGGCGGGGCGCGATGATTAATTCCTCGGAGGCCATCTCGGTAAGTGCATGTTTCCAAACCGTGCATGTCCATATAGGGGGGACTACAGTGGTTGTTGCGCCGATGTGCCGTGCTTTTGGGACGAGATTGGGTAATAGCGGCCACGGGGGGTTACACCACTTGTATTCCTTGCGCCACTCTAAGTCCGATATGTTTGGGGCGTCCACGGCTTCGCAAGTCGATTCCTTCCATCCTGCGTTGTATCGGGGGAGTAGTGTGTTGAGCGCGGACGCGAGGCGGTCGATAGAGTTTTTTCCGAATCACACGTCGAGTTCGGCGAAGAGCACCGGGTCTAGCTTCCAATCGTAGATGTCAAGGTGTCGGCAGAGCTTGTCGGCCTAGACGTTGGATGCCGATCGGATGTAGCGCGCTCGTAGATTGATGATGTTTGTCTGGAGTAAGCACCGGAGACGTCGTACTTTCTACATAATGACCGGTGAGCGTGAGGTTAGGCCTGTCAGAATATAACGTAGTGCGAGATTGTCTTCGTGCAAGAGGACGTTGCGGCCGGCCAGCTGCGGCAAGAAAATCTCGACGGCGTGACGGACCGCCTTAAACCGTTTCCATGTAATGTGTTGCTATTCGTTCTCGGCGTTCCAAAGTTTTCGAGCTCAAGGCGCTCGCTGAGAACCGCTCCCCATCCGTAGTTTGAGCTGTCCGTGTACAAGTACGCGGTCTCGACTGGCTTGTGGATGGGCTTGCCGTTTGACTGAATGGGAACCTTTATCCACCACTACATGTCGTGATGCAGTTGTGATGTTAGCCGGGCGAAGCCTCCCCACTTCTTGCCGACGACGGAGTGGAGCTCTCGGGGGAAGAGTTTGGCAGGTGGGACAGCCAAGAAAACGTATTCTGCATGCCCCGCCGGTGATTGAAGGTCTTTGACGGGTAGCGAACGAGCGTTCCGTGTAGCTCGTCCGATGATCTGTTTGCTTGTTGCGAGATCTTGGCGAGGTTTGATTCCGGAGCGCAGAAGTAGCATGACGATGTGTCGATGTCGATTCTCATGTGGTGGCCGACTTGAGCTGGTGCTCAAAAGCCCTTAGTGGGGTGGCGGAGTAGGCCGAGACGGTCAAAGAGGTTGGTGATGTGTTGGCGCAAGGTAAGCGCTGTCTCCTCCGTAGCCGCAAACAATAGAAAATCGTCGATGTAGGGAAGAATCTCGCGCCGCGCCAACGCGCTCCTTTGAGGTAGGTCTTCGTACGGCTACCTTGTGCATGGCTCTGGGTGTGGTGCTCGCACGAAATTCACGAAGGTTGGGGTTATCATGCGGAAGTAAATGGGGGATAGAGACCACCCCATAGGTAGCCCCGCGAGTCGGTAGAGATGTCCGCGTACGTTCACGGTGAAGTAGTTGCGGTCCGCTGGGTTGATGTCCAACGCTTAAAATCCGTCATGCATGTCAAAGATGAACATGAAGTCCCGCTTTTGGATTAGTGCTTGCCCCCCAATAGCGTTTTCACCTTGAGTCGTTTTCGGGCGCAATACTTGTTAAGTGGTCGGAGGTCGTAAATGAGCCTCCAATGGTTGTTGGCCGGCTTGGGCACTAGGAAGACTCGGGAAACGCAGTCCCCGCATGTAGAGGGATTCCACGCCCCGGCTTGGACGAAGCGATATATTTCGAGGTTTAAGAATTGTAGTTGGGCAGGAGTGGCGTGCATTAATGACAGTCTTTGGTTGAATCTTGGGGGTGAGAAATTGTTTTTCAATGGTATATAGACTTGTTGGAGGTGGAAACGAACACTTACACGGAGGTCGTGCCGGTCCCACAAGGAGGGCCGGCTGTGGTGACAAAGTAAATGAAAAGGAGAGAGATGTCGGCAGGCGAAGGCACCGGCAGGGCCGGCCAACCGCCATTAACGGGGAAGTAGAGAACCGCTAATTGCATAACACTGAGTACTATGTTGACCGATAAATGCCTTGCACATAAGCACAAAGCAACGGGATGCTAGTGCTAACACCCTCCCTCAAGGTAGCCGAGGTCTTGCCGTCGTCCTGACTTGTGTCGAGGAAGAGACCATCTCGGCAGTAGGTGTTGTGTTGATATCGCGTGTCTCATGCGGCCATGCGGGGTAGGTGAAGCGACAAGTGCTCACATGAACGTGCCTCTACCGGCGAGTTGCCGATACAAAGCTGCTACAAATGAACTGTGGAATGTACTAGTATCAAATGTAGCGGGGAAAACTGTCCACGAGCAAATTAGCCGACGCATGAGAGCGAGAAAGGAGCAAAGTTAACAAGGCTGACATGAGCGTGTAGGCATGCAAAAGCATAGACGGGCGGTGCTCGTGTTGAGTCCCCCTTTCGCCTTGGGCAAGGCTAGATCCTGGCTATTTCAGGTGAGCGTTGCGGCGTTGCCTCGTGTAAAAACAGTAGTCGTACTCATTAAGGTACGCGCGGGCCGAATTTCACGGGTCGGCTTAAACGAGATTCGGTCGAGAGCATCGGTAGGCCGAAAGCAAGTTGGGGCTGAAAGCTGGGTGGGGCGAGCGTGGCGCCGCGCGCTTTACACACACTCTTCTCGTTTTTGCGTGGGAGATGGTAGGACAATCACGGACAACCACCTCGAAGGCGAAGCGTGCTTTCGGTTGAACGAGGTAGAATAGCGTGGCGCCGAGCGCTTTACTCATGTTCTGCTATTTTTTACGTTGGAGTAGGTCAACATGACTAGCGTGGCACCTAGCGCTTTACACACGCTCTTCTATCTTCTAACTTGGTGGAGGGCCCATAACCTGTTGGCGATGGAAGCGGATAGTTACACGGAGGTCGTGCCGGCCCCACATGGGGGGTTGGCTGTGGTGACAAGATAAGTGAAAAGAAGAGACATGGCGGCCGGCGAAGGCACCGGCAGGGCCGGCCGACCGCCACTAACGGAGAAATAGAGAACCGTTAATAACATAACACTAAGTACTAGGATGACATATAGCTGCCATGTACATAAAATACTTTGCAAAGGGATGCTAGTGCTAACAAGACTCCCTCCCGGATCCACTACAGGGTTTGCGTGCTCGCGTCGATTTTCTCCCACTCGCGCCAGCTCCGTCGCACGCGATGTCGCATGTAGTCGGAGGCTGGGTGCATTCCATCATTCATATGCCTCGGGCTCGGGCTTCTTGTTTTAGCGTGCCTTGTCCGTCTCTCATTTTTTCGCTTGTCCTTGTCCTTTTGCTCCTTGTCTTTGAGACTCTTGTCCGGCCGGGGGGTGAGTATGTCGGCGTTGCTTCCGTCGCCCCGGCCGGGCGCCGGTTGCTTAAAGGTATGAGCGGCTTTAGCTTTTGCGGCTGCGTGGAGACTAACTTCGATGCGCTTGTCTTCCAGGGCTGCGAGGAGCCCGTCGATGCCGTTGGTGCTGCGGTCGGCTGCTTGGGTGTCAAAAAAGTGGGAGTATACGAGGCGCTCGGCGATTCGCTCCTCTCCAATGACGGCCTTCTCGCCCTTGAAGCGATGTACTTAGGGAAGTCGCGACTCGACGGCAAGCATGACAGCCTTATGTGTCCGAACGGCCGCGTCGTACACCTCTCAAGCGTGCGCTCTTTCCGCTGCGGTAGCGGTCGGCGAACGAATCGTCGCTAAAGCTGCTTCGAGCGCCGCGTCCGCGGATACGAAGTAAATGCCATAGCACGCTAGGCGTCGATATTCGTCGCGGGGGGAAATTCGTTTTCCTCGGTTAGGGATATGTCTCTCTTGTCGTGTCGAGGTGTCAAGAGTCCCGGAGAAGATACGTTTACAAGTGATAAAATAACGTTGAAATCTCTCGGGAGTAAATCAATCTAGTCTCGCGGGTCGATGTACGCGGTCTTGGTCGAGTTAGCATATACATGCGTGGCGCACTCGTCCACGCCCCCACCGTGAGATGCGGCGTCGACATGTACTGGCGGAATGTTATGCTGCTTGTTAGGGGTTGGGAATTTTGTTTGATCGCCATCTACCTTAAGGAGCAGATGGTTAACGAGATTATACAAGTTTTCAAACTGCGTTGCAAACGGCGGTGACCTAACGTCGGCGTTGTCGTCCCCTCTAGGGTACATGTGTCTTAGTAGATTGTATGCCATAATTACTATGTGAGTTGGTTCGATAGCAGTTACACCGTGTGCTAGTAGAAATATTCTCCTTGCTAGACTTCTATTGAAATTGAAATTGAAATTGTTCACAACATGTGCCGGCAAATTGGACCGACTGCTGTCTCTCGGGCCACTCTACGTCGCCATACGGGACTTATTAGCAAGTTGGGCCCGGGTCTCTTCGACCAGGTACACCTATCGACACACCTAGCTTCACTGTGTGTCGACGTTCCTCGGGAGTTATAAAATTGTAAGCAACCGCAGTAATTGCCACAGTCCCCCCGCCTAAGGAATAACAGCGTAATAATTTTGTAATCAAGAAAAAACATATCTAAAAATAAATCCACTTGTCGAGAAATGCAAAACTAAACTGCTGCTCGACCTTCACGATGCTCGGCCCGCTCCCACCGAACCGGGGTGCCGACCGGCCGAGGCCGGTCGGCGTTCGGGAGGGACGACGGGCCAGCCTAATCTAGCTCCCGCGTGACTTCGGTCTTGCCGAAGATAGGAGGGGAAAGGCTGGCAAAAAACCCCTCCTCGCGCGGTCGCTCGTCGATCCCGCCGCCCCATCCCGTAAGCCCCGCCAAGGTCGCCGCCGCATCCGCCGACGCGACGGTCCTCCTTGTCGAGGTCCCCCGTCACCTCCAGGGCAGGTGGGGGGGACCGAGACACATAGACATAGAAAAAATGGGCGCTCCTGCCTCCGCACCTGAATTTTCCCCGCTCATTTCCCCGGTTTTTTCTCTGTCTGGTACCCGGGTACCTGTCAGGTAGTCCGGCCTGCGTCCGTACCCTCCCCCCCTTTGATCGCGAGTCCACCTAGTAGACTTTGTTGAAACAGGGGCGTCCGCGCTCACCCGGCCCCCCCCGCAAGGGTCTCGTCTATCCGGTAGTGGGTATCGAGGAAGGGGGGGGGGGGGTCAGGTCGCCGTAGCCGGATCCGTCGGGCCGCGGGTGCACGGAAATTAGTCAAAACCCTCCGTACGGGGTTTTCCGGCGGCGCCGACCCGGAGGGTCGTCGTCGCCAGATCTTGTCGCTCCGTCCTTCGCGACAGGCCTCCTTGCCGCCCAAGCCTACTCCTCCCCCCTCGGGAGATGTACCCTGTCGGCGTGGCGGCTCGCTAGTGAGCGCCCTACCCTGGTGCTGCTCCCCAACTAGCTCGACGCCGGGTACGGACATTATTTTAATTTTCCAAAAAGGCCCTCCGTACAGGGCTTTCCGGCGGCGGCTGATCCAGAGGATCTCCGCCGCCTCACATAGCCGCTCCTCCGCCTGCGACCGGCCACCGGCCTGTTCCAGGTCTTGCTTCCCCCCTTGAGAAGTGTCGACCGGCACATGGCTGGTCGGCGGCTAGCGAGCGCCCTTTCCTGGCGCTACTTCCCGGCTGGCCACCACCAGCTCCAACACCCACCCCCCACCGCAGATCCGGCCGTACCCTCCTCGCAGTCAAACGCTCCTGAAGTACAGGTCCCACCCCCTCGAGGTAGGACTGTCCTTAGTAGTATCTGTACGCGAAAAACATATCGGACGGGCCGAGCGGGAGATCTTGGCGCCGGTATCGCACAGAAATTATTTTATTCAAAAGCCCTCTGTACAGGGCTTTCCCGACAGCTGCTGATCCCGCGGATCGAGCTGTCGGCCCTCTTAGCCCCCTACCGTGCCAGGCCTGGCACGGCTACGGGGTTTCCAGCGCCCACCACGGGGAGGTGAGGGGATGCCGACGGGCCTGCGAGCGCACCCCCCTCCGGGGCCGCCGCCGCTGCGCCGCCGGCGGGCGCCTGCTAGACTTCTAGAGTCTATATGCCGTTGCGTGAGCTGTGCTCGCGCAAAGGCAAAAGGTGGACGACCTCTATGTGTCGGCGCGTCATGTGTAGGGGTAACACGTATTCGTGTTAAACCACTGTGACATGCGTAATCTAGCGGTTAGAATTTGTAACGTCGTGGCAATGCCCGACTGTTCTCGCCCCTAGTGTAATTTAAACCTTTATAATGTCAGTGTGACCATAAGGTTGTACCCGTGCCTACAACTACCTTAGCTTGTATTGATACGACTACACCTTGATAGATGCTACGATCCGTACGATTGTCGAGTTTTCATTGAGTTGAACCACTTACAAAACGTAATGTAGACACGAGGATAGCGAACACACGGGGGAACCAAGGGGGCAAAAGTGACAAGTAGATGGCTACGCGTGGAGTTTTTATGGTCATAAAACATTTCTAGAAATCAAAAAGTTAGAGAGGTACAAATCACTTACAATTGGCTGACTATATACGCTTAAAATCACCCGGGGGCGGCGCCCGCCGGCGGCGTAGCGGCGTCGACCCCGGAGACGGAAGCGCTCGCATGCGTGCCGGCGCACACCTCCACCTCCCCGTGGTGGGTGATAGTAATCCCGCAGCCGTGCCACACTTGGTACGATAGGGGGGTGAGCGAGGTTGCGACATTGCTATCTGCGGGATCAACAATTGTCGGTAAGTCTTAGTATGAAGGGCTTTTAAAAACATTATTTGCACACCAACGCCAATATCTCGTCCCGCTCGGGCCGTCCGATATGTTATTTCGGGGCTAAATACGTGATTCGTATTGTCCCATATCCCTGTCCACATGCATCCACGCGAGTCAACAGTAGGAGCGGGTGTTTGTATCTCGGAAGGCGTGTGGAGGCGACTAGGTACGGGTGGATGGGCAGTGGGTCGCCGAGGGTGTTGGAGCTTGCGGCAGACAGTCGGGAAGCAACGCAAGGGAGGGGCATTCGCTCGACGTCGATCGACGCTCTTGCAATCGAGTCGATCCGGGGGTTAGAGCTCGACATTAACAGCGACGAGGTCATCCACGACTTGAGGATTAGCACGTTATGGTGGCCTCGTGGTCCTCATGATCGGCCGCCGCCGGAGAAACCTCGTACGGAGGTTTTCGGTTAAAACATATGTACCCGGCATACTTGCGGTTTTGAATCACGAACGCAATCCCCCCCCAGCCACTGCCCTCGTTGGTACATACCCATCATCGACATGTGTGCCTCAAGCGATGTGTTAAGGGTTGTCGCCATTGCACTACGCCCGTATAGGATGGGCCTTTGGCGGCGTAAACCTCGGGAGAGGGTACGGGTGGTAATTTTCGGTTTAACCGGTGCCGGAAACAACTAGTAGCCGACCGGGACATAATCGACGCGCCGGGAGGAGCGACTTAAGGATTTTAGTTGGAACTAAGGTCTTCTCCCCGTTCCCCACAAAGGAAGGAAAGCCTATGATATGAGGCCAGTTGCGAAAGGAGTATCAATCATTATCTCGGACGAGGAGGTGCGTGGGTCGAGACGAGGCCGTCGATTATATGAGCGAGGGGGGGTTCGCATGCGTTCTCCCCTAGCTCCGGCACGACCGGAGTCGCATATGAGCATAGGTCAAGTAGATCCGCCTAACGCAGGCGGCGCAGCGGCGGCGGCCCCGGAGGGGGGTGCGCTTGCATTCCCGTCGGCACCTACCTCTACCTCCACGCGGTGGGCGCTAGTAACCGTGTAGCCGTGCTAGGCATGGTATCCGGACCCATGGTAATCCGTACCCCCACGACCTTGTTGGATCCGATAATGGTTACCATGCCCCACCCCACCGCTACCCACTGTCGACATGCACACCTAGTACTAGAGAGTGCGAGCCCAGGTTAGTGCGGAGGCTCGGACTCGAAATAAGGGTGCTCGACGGACGCGTGATCGGTGGGTGGAGGGTACGGCCGCTGATTGGTTTTCCAAACATGCACCCGTATACCAGATAGGAAAAACCGGGGAAATGGCCGGGAAAGCTTATCAGCGCGGCGGCAGGAGCGCTAGCTTTTTCTGTCTGGCTGTCTCGGGTCCCCCCCACTTGCCCTCGAGGTGACGGGGGACCTCGACTAGGGGGAAAGTCGCGACGGGAGGAGCGGCTACGACTTTGGGGCGTGGCTCACGCGATGCGACGGCGAAATCGACGAGCGACCGCGTGAGGAGGCTTTTTTCGCTAGCCTTTCCCCTCCTTTCTCCGGCAAGACTTAAGTCACGCGGGAGCTAGATTAGGTCGGCCCGCCGACCCTCTCGATCGCCGATCGGCCTAGGCCGGTCGACACCCCGGTTCGGTGGGAGCGGGCCGTGCATTGTGAAGGTCGAGCAGCAATTTTATTTTGCATTTCTTGATAATTGGCTCCTATTTTTTGTAGATGTGCGTATGTGGAAGGTGGAGGTACGGCGTGTTGTACGTGATTTGATGCGGTAAATGAGCACGAGGTGGTGCAACCATTGAACAGTTTGGAAGTGGAATCGTGAAACCTTGCGCATTGAAGACGGTACCCACGACTCCCAACCCCCTTTAATAAATCCCCCAAAATATGGTCATGTGGAACACTGAGTCATATGCAGCTTGGTATGAGTGCTTGAGCAATGCGCAAGCGTGGCGCTCGTCGTGCTTGATGTGGTGAGAGGTGTGTTCTTGATTCTTAACTTTCCCCCCATCCTCGTCGGTCGGAGGACCTCGTCGGCGAAGGACCCCGTCGGAGCTCAGGCAGGTTGCCCCCGCCTGCTCCTCACCCTCCCTCC